>CM067565.1:1921171-1993116 GCA_034336665.1 Luscinia megarhynchos | reverse complement strand
GTGCTGGATGCTGGTGCAGAGCCCCAAATTCCGGGATTTTTTGGGAATTCCTGCTGGATTTCGTTCTTTCAACCCCAGGGATCTTTGGGAATTCCATATGGATTATTCCCAGCACTACCTTACATCCCAAAAGATTTTCAAGAATTTCGCCGATTTCTTAAAATCCCAAGGGGTATCTCTGGGAATTCTGGCTGGGTTGTTCCCGGCACTTCCCTTAAACCCCGGAGATTTTCATGAATTTCCAGTCCCTTAAACCCAAGGAATTTTTGGGAATTGTGGCTGGATTTGTGCTCCTCAAACTCCTGGGATTTTTGGGAATTCCCAATCCCGTTTTTTCCATTTTTTCCCCCCCCAGTGAACGGGGTGCCTTGGCTGAGCAGCCACACGTTCCAGTGCCGGATGCTGGTGCAGAGCCCCAAATTCCCGGGATTTTTGGGAATTCCCAATCCCATTTTTCCCATTTTTTTCCTCCCCAGTGAGCGGGGTGCCGTGGCGCTTGGGAGGCCCAGCCGCAGCAGCCATGCGTTCCAGTGCGGATGCTGAGTGCGGCCGCCCGGGGGCGAGGCGGCGCCGAGAAACGCCGAGCTGCGGCAGCGCTCACAGGTGATGCAGTGCTTCACCGTGAGCCAGCCCAGCGCCTTCAGGAGGAGGGAGAAGGTGGGGACACATCTGGGATTTGTGGGGTTGGGATTGGGATTGGGATTTGGATTGGGATTGGGATGGGATTAGATTGGGATTGGGATGTACTTCACCATGAGCCAGCCCCGCACCTTCCAGGAACAGGGAGAAGGTGGGAACACATCTGGGATTTGGGATTTGCGGGGTTGGGATTGGGGTTGGGGTTGGGATGGGATTGGGAATGGGATTAGATTGGGATTGGGATTGGTCTTCACCGGGAGCCAGCCCTGCGCCTTCAAGGAGGAGGGAGAAGGTGGGGAACACATCTGGGATTTAATGGGGTTGTGATTGGGGTTGGAATTGGGAATGGGATTGGGATTGGGGTTCACCGTGAGCCAGCCCCATGCCTTCCAGGAGGAGGGGGAAGGTGGGAGAATATCCCTGGAATTGGGATTTGTGGGGTTGGGATTGGATTGGGATTTGATTGGGATTGGATTGTGATGGGATTGGGATTGGATTGGGGTTGGGGTTGTGATTGCATTGGGATTGGGGTTGGATTGAGATTGGATTTGGATTGGGATTTATATTGGATTTGGATTGGAATGCAGGATTGGGATAGGATTGGTATTGGGAATAGGTTTAGGATTGGAATTGGGATTGAGCAGGATTGGGATAGGATTGAATAGGATGGGATAGGATGGAAGAGGATTGGGATTGGGATTTGGATGGGAGGATCGGAATGGAAGCAGGATGGATGGAATAAAATAGAGGGGTGGATAGAAGATTGGGATTGAGGTTCAGGTTCACTGTGAGCCAGCCCCGTGCCTTCCAGGAAGAGGGAGAAGGTGGGAAAAGAACCACAGGAATTTTGGGGTTGGGGTTGGGATTGGGATGGGGAATGGGATGAGATTGGGATAGGGGTGAGAATGGTATTGGGATTGGATTGAAAATGGGATTGGAATAGGGTTGGGATTGGGATTGGGATTGGGATTGGTCTTCACCATGAGCCAGCCCTTCGCCTTCCAGGAGGAGGGAGAAGGTGGGGAAACATCCCGGGATTTGGGATTTGTCTAATTGGGATTGGGATTGGGAATGGGATAGCAGTATAGGATTTGGATTGGGATTGGGATTGGGATTGGAATTAGATTGGGAATGGGGTTGGGATTGGGGTTGGATTGGGAATGGAGTTGGGGTTAGTGTTGGGAATGGGATTAGATTGGGATGGGGTGGGAATGGTATTGGGAATGGTATTGGATTGGGGTTGGGATTGGGATGGCAGTACAGGATTGGGATTGGGATTGGAATGCCAGCCTGGGATTTGGATTGGGATTGGATATGGGTTTAGGATTGGGATTGGAATGGGAATGCCAGCAGGGATTGGGATTCTGGCCAGGTCTGGATCCTTGTCCTTGTCCCATCCATCTTTTCCCACCACATTCCCAGGATAAATCCCACAATTCCCACAGGAGGGGACAAATCCCAAAATTTAGGACCAAATCCCAACAAAACCTGCAATTTTATTACCCCACCCCATAATTTCATTATTCCATCCCATGAAACCTCCCCAGTTCAGAAACTCCCAGGATTAAAACCCCATTTCCTCAGATGGAAAATCCACAATCCAGGAGCAAGATTTGAGAATTCAAACCCAGAATTCCTGACGTTTTTCCCATTTTTTTCCCAGATTTCCAGTCGTGTCTGATCTGCATCGCCCGGCGCTTGCCCCGCCCGGCCGCCCCGGCCCCCACCGAGTCCTTTGTCACCAAACAGGACACCACAGGTAAATCCTGCAATTCCTGGGAATTCCCACCAAAATCGAATTCTGATGTCTGGAGGTCGAGGATTTTTTGGGAATCATGAATTCGGGATGGTTCGGGTGGGATTCAGCTTTGATCCCATCCCAATCCAATCCACCTTTCCAGGATTTCTTTGGGTTCCCAAATTTCAGGGATTTTTGGGTGTTTTTGGGGAATTTTTTGGATTTTTTCTTTATAGGATTTTTACGTTTTCATCGGGGATTTGAGGTTTTGAGTGTTTTTTTCAGATTTGGGAGATTCACGGGGATTTTTGTGTTTTTGGGGGGAATTTGTAGTTCTTAGGGATTTGGGAGTTTCTGGGATTTTTGTGGGTTTTTGGGATTTTTTTGGGGATACCTTGGGATACCCCAGGAATTTCTTCCCAAATCCCATTTCCCCCTTTCCCAGGGAATTCCCTCCATTCCGAGCCTGGGATTGGATCCTTCTCTTCCATTTCCATTTCTTCCTCTGTTTTCCTTTTTCCTCCTTTTCACTAATTTGGCTTTTTCCCCTTTTCTCCTATTTTCCTAAATTTTCCTTTTTTTCCCTTTATTGACCTTTCCCCCCTTTTTCCTCTTTTCCCCCCTTTTATTTTCCTTCTCTTCCTTTTCCATTTCTTCCTTTTTCTCTCTTTTTCTTCCCTTTTGCCCTTTTCCACCTCTTTTCCCCTCTTTGTCTGTATTTTCCTTCTCTTCCTTTTCCATTTCTTCCCTTGTTTTCCCTTTTCCCTAATTCTCCTTTTTTTCCCTTTTCCCCCAATTTTCCTTTCCCCCATTCCCCCTTTTCTCCCTCCCTGCTCTTCCCTTCCTCCATTTCCACAACTCCACTACCAACCCACCAACCCAAACTCCAACTTTCCCATTCCCACATCCAACTCCCCAAATTTCCCAAATTTTCCATTTTTCCAGGAAAAATCATCTCCATCGACACCAGCTCTCTGCGCGCCGCCGGCCGGACGGGCTGGGAGGATTTGGTTCGAAAATGCATCTACGCCTTCTTCCAGCCCCAGGGCCGTGAACCCTCCTATGCCAAACAGCTTTTCCAAGAAGGTATCTATGATTTTTTTTTTCCATCCAGGAATTTTTTCCTGGAAAAATCTGGGAATGCCGAAAAATTTGCGTTTTTCTCGCCGATACGGTGAAAATTCGCGGCGTTGTTTTTGTGTCGTCGCTGTTGGGTTTGAAATTTTTTTGTTGGTTTTTTTGCTGATGCCACGATGGTTTTTGGTTTGTGGTGTTGGAGTTTTTGGAGTTTTGTTGGGATTTTTGGGGGATTTTTGAGGGATTTTTTGGGGAATTTTGTGGTTTTTCTCTCAGTGACAATGGCGGCGTTGAGCCACTCGTCGCTTGACTCTGTGCTGATCCTCCTGGGGTCCAGTTGGGATTTTGGGGATCAAATTTCCATTAGATTGGAGTTTTTTGGATTGGACTGGAATTTTTTCTGGATTTTCTTGGGATTTTCTCATATTTTCCCCCAAAATTCCTGTTTTTCCCTCAGTGGTGACTCTGGCACACCCTTGAGCTCCTCATCCCTTCACACTTCACACGAGCTTAGTTCTGATCCTCCCTGGGTCTTCTTGGGTTTTTGGAGATCAGATTTCCATTAGATTGGGGATTTTTAGGACTGGATTGGAAACTTTTCAGGATTTTCTTGAGATTTTTTTAGGATTTTCCTGGAATTTAGGAGCTTTTCCCCTCAGTGATGACCCAGCACCGCATTGAGCCTCTGGTCCCCTTCACACTGTGTCCAGTTGGGATTTTTGGGATCAGATTTCCATTAGATTGGGGTTTTTAGGACTGGATTGGAATTCTCTCAGGATTTTCTTGGGATTTCCCCATATTTCCCCCAAAATTTCTATTTTTCCCTCAGTGATGACTCTGGTATGGCCTTGAGCTCCTCATTCCCTTCACGCTTCACACTGAGCTTAGTGCTGATCCTCCCTGGGTCCTCTTGGGGTTTTGGGGATCAAATTTCCATTAGATGGGGTTTTTTAGGATTGGATTGGAAAATTTTCAGGATTTTCTTGGGATTGTTTTAGTATTTTCCTGGAATTCAGGAGTTTTTCCCCTCAGTGATGACCCAGCACCGCACTGAGCCCCTGGCCCACTTCTTGCTGAGTGACGGCTCCGTGCTGATCCTTCTGTTGTTGTACTCTGGTTTTTGGGATTTTCTCAGGATTTTCTTGGAATTTTCTTGGGATTTTCCCATATTTTTCCCTCGAATTCCTGTTTTTTCCCATCTGTGATGGCTCTGGCACGGCCTTCAGCTCCTCATCCCCTTCACGCTGAGCAACGGCTCCGTGCTGATCCTCCCTGGGTCCTCTTGGGATTTTGGGATCAGATTCTCATTGGATTGGGGTTTTTGAGATTAGATTGGGACATTTTCAGGGATTTTCTTGGGAATTTTTTAGGATTTTTCTGGAATTTAGGAACTTTTCCCCTCAGTGATGATCCCGGCACCGCATTGAGCCTCTGGTCCCCCTCACACTGTGTCCAGTTGATATTTTTGGGATCAGATTTCCATTAGATTGGGGTTTTTATGATTGGATTGGATTTTTTTCGGGATTTTCTTGGGATTGCTTTAGGATTTTTCTGGAATTTAGTAGTTTTTCCCCTCAGTGATGACCCAGCACCACACTGATCCCCTGGCCCGCTTCTCGCCGAGCGACGGCTCTGTGCTGATCCTTCTTTTGTTGTACTCTGGTTTTGGCCATTTTCTCTGGATTTTCTTGGAATTTTCTTAGGCTTCTCCCATATTTTTCCCTCGAATTCCCGTTTATTCCCCTCTGTGTTGGCTCTGGCACAGCCTTCAGCTCCTCATCCCCTTCACGCTGAGCAACGGCTCCGTGCTGATCCTCCCTGGGTCCTGTTGGGGATTTTGGGATCATATTCTCATTGGATTGGGGTTTTTTGAGATTAGATTGGGACATTTTCAGGGATTTTCTGGGGGTTTTTTAGGATTTTTTCTCGGAATTTAGGAGCTTTTTCCCCTCAGTGATGATCCGGCACGCATTGAGCCTCTGGTCCCCCTCACACTGTGTCCAGTTGATATTTTTGGGATCAGATTTCCATTAGATTAGGGGTTTTTATGATTGGATTGGATTTTTTTCGGGATTTTTCTTTGGGATTGCTTTAGGATTTTTCTGGAATTTAGTAGTTTTTCCCCTCAGTGATGACCCAGCACCACACTGATCCCCTGGCCCGCTTCTCGCCGAGCGACGGCTCTGTGCTGGTCCTTCTTTTGTTGTACTCTGGTTTTGGGGATTTTCTCAGGATTTTCTTGGAATTTTCTCAGGATTTTCTTAGGCTTCTCCCATATTTTTCCCTCGAATTCCCGTTTATTCCCCTCTGTGTTGGCTCTGGCACAGCCTTCAGCTCCTCATCCCCTTCACGCTGAGCAACGGCTCCGTGCTGATCCTCCCTGGGTCCTGTTGGGGATTTTGGGATCATATTCTCATTGGATTGGGGTTTTTGAGATTAGATTGGGACATTTTCAGGGCTTTTCTGGGGGTTTTTTTAGGATTTTTCTGGAATTTAGGAGCTTTTCCCCTCAGTGATGATCCCGGCACCGCATTGAGCCTCTGGTCCCCCTCACACTGTGTCCAGTTGATATTTTTGGGATCAGATTTCCATTAGATTGGGGTTTTCATTATTGGATTGGATTTTTTTCGGGATTTTTTTGGGATTGCTTTAGGATTTTTCTGGAATTTAGTAGTTTTTCCCCTCAGTGATGACCCAGCACCACACTGATCCCCTGGCCCGCTTCTCGCCGAGCGACGGCTCCGTGCTGGTCCTTCTTTTGTTGTACTCTGGTTTTGGGGATTTTCTCAGAATTTTCTCTGGATTTTCTTGGGATTCTCCCATATTTTTGCCTTGAATTCCCATTTTTTCCCATCTGTGATGGTTCTGGCACGGCCTTCAGCTCCTCATCCCCTTCACGCTGAGCAACGGCTCCGTGCTGATCCTCCCTGGGTCCTGTTGGGGTTTTGGGATCAGATTCTCATTGGATTGGGGTTTTTGAGATTAGATTGGGACATTTTCAGGGATTTTCTGGGGATTGTTTTAGGATTTTTCATTTTTGTGAATTTTAGGAGCTTTTCCCCTCAGTTGTGACCCACCACCGCACTGAGCCCCTGGCCCGCTTGTCGCCGAGCGACGGCTCCATGCTGATCCACCTTTTGTTGTACTCTGTTTTTGGGATTTTGTTGCAATTTTTTTGGGATTTCCCACAATTTCTCCCCACAATTCCCATGTTTTCCCCCAGTGATGACGCGGGGCACGGCGTTCAGCCCCTCGTACCGCTTCACGCTGAGCGACGGCTCCGTGCTGAGCGCCCACACCAAGTGCAAGCTGTGCTACCCCTCGAGCCCCGAGCTGCAGCCCTTCATCATGGGCATCCACGTCATCGACAGGTGAGACTCCCCGGAATCCTCGGGATTTTCTTGGGAATTCCATGGAATTCCAGATCTGCCAATCACCCACTTGGAGCAATGATGGAGCTTCAGGCTCTGATCCCATCCTGGGCTTTTCCAGTTTTGTGTTTTCCTTGTGTTTTTGCCTGCTTTGAGATTTTGCCAGATTTCCAAAAATTCCGAAATTCTCAGGATGCCAGAATTTTTCAGGGATTTTGTTGTTCCCTAAGGAAAATTTTCTGTTGTTTTCAGCCTTTAGGTGGGGAGTTTTTCCATAAAATTCAGCCTCAGCCTTCTCCAGTCATTTCCTGGCTGCTAAGTGCTGGGTTGGGATTGGGATTGGGATCAGGATCAGGATTGGCATTGGGATCGGGATTGGAAGTGGGAACAGGGTTGGGATCATGATTGGGATTGAGACTGGGAACATGTTTGGGATTGGGACTGAGATTGAGATTGGGGATTGGGATTGGGATCAGGATCATGAGCAGGATTGGGATCAGGATCAGGATTGGGATCAGAATTCCAGTTGGGATTGGGATCAGGTTCAGGACAAGAATTGGGATTGATATTGGGATTGGGAACAGGATCAAGACCAGGATCGGGATCAAAGATCAGGACTGGGATTTGGGATTAGGATTGAGATCGGGGATCGAGATCAGGATTGGGATTGAGACCAGGACCAGGATTGGGATTGGGTCAAGACTGGGATTGGGTTTAGTATTGGGATTGGGAGTGGGATTGAGATTGGGATTGGGATCAGGACTGGGATTGGGATCAGGATTGGGATCAGTATCAGGACTAAGATCAGGATTGGATTGAGATTGGGACTGGGATCAAGACCCGGGGTTGGGATTGGGGGTCAAGATCAGGGATTGGGATCGAGAACAGGACTGGGATTGGGATCAGGATTGGGATTGGGTTTAGTACTGGGATTTGGGAATTCCAGATGTGGACAAAGGGGTTGGAGAAGCCACGGTTCCAATCTCGGAATTTTTAGGATTCCGCATGAATTTTTGGGAGCGTCTCCAGGAAACGCCAGAAATTCACAAAAACCAATTTTCCTTTTTTTTCTCCCCTGCAGGGATCATGGAATTCTGTCCCCCCAGGACGCCCCCGCGCCCGGCCTGGCCCTCCCCAGGCTGAACCCCAACGTTTCACCGGGATCGGGAATGGCGCTGCCGCCTTCCCTCCCCCCCTCCAACGGCTCCGCCATGGCCGCGCCCTCTCCCCATCCCGGCAACTCCCAACAGAATTTCGGCAATCCGCTGGCGTCCAACGTTGCCTTAAACCAAAACAATTCCCACCCGTTATCCCACGGCAGCTCCCCCATGAACAGCCCCGGCGTGCCGGCGCCGCAGTTCCTGTCGCCGCGGCACCGCGGCAGCCCCGGGTTGATCCCGCGCTGTCGAGCTCCTCCCGGCAATCCCTTCTCGCCGTCCGTGCACTCCTCCGGAGGCGGCAATTCCCGGCCTTTTCCCGGCAATCCCGACACCAACCCCGCGGCGTTCCCGGCGCCCTTGAGGCAGCAGAATTCCCAAAGCTCCCCCGGCAGATTGGGCGGGAAATCCGACTCCAAGGACGGCATCTTGGGCGAGATGATCCAAGGCGACGCCGAGAAGACGCCGGAGAATGCGGGAATTCCGCACGGATCCACAGAGGGATCGGACGCCAAATGCCCTCAGGCCACCAGCCACCGCTTGGTGCAGCTGCTGGCCAGCACGGCCGAGCAGCAGCTGCGGCACCACGCCGACGCCGACACCAGCTCCAAGGATTCCTTGGCGTGCGCCGGCATCGCCGGCAGCAGCGCCGGCAATTCCTGCCCGTCCTCGCACAGCTCGCTGACGGAGCGGCACAAAATCCTGCACCGGCTGCTGCAGGAGGGCAGCCCCTCGGACGTGCCGGGTCTGGCGCCGGAGCAGGACAAGAAGGAGAATCCCGGCGGGAATTCCAGCGCCGGCGCGGTGGAGGCGGAGAAGAAGAAGGAGTCCAAGGATCACCAGCTGCTGCGGTACCTGCTGGATAAGGACGAGAAGGAGGCGGCGGCGGCGCCGGCACTCAGCCTGGACGACGTCAAGGTCAAGGTGGAGAAGGGCGAGGCGGCGGAGCCGTGCCCGGCCGCGCCCGCCGCGCACAAGATGGCGGCCGGGGAGGAGGGCAAGATGGAGGCGCAGGGGCAGGTGGGCGTGGGGAGCGCCGCGTTCGGGGTTTGGGAGTGAGGGAATGGCAGCGCTGGGCCCCGTCCTGATCCCAATCCCAATTCGAATATCAGTTAAAATCCCAACCCTAATCCTAATCCCAATTCCAAACCCAATTCTAACGCAAATTTTAACCCTAATCCCAAACTTAATCCTCGTCCCAATACTGACCCCACAAAATACCAACCATAATCCCAACCTTAATCTAAATAACCAATCCTAATCCCAATACAAATATCAACTCCAATCCTAATCACAATCCCCATCCTGATCCCAATCCTAATCCTTATCCCCATCCCAATTCCTTTCCCAATCCTAATACCAATCCCTATCCCAATTCTTATCCCAGTCTCAATCCCAATTCCAATCCCAATCCCAACTCCAATCCTAATTCCAATCTTGATCTCAACCCCTATCCTAATTCCAAACCTAATCCCAGTCCTAATCCCAATCGTAATTCTGATCCCAGTCCTAATCCTGATTGCCATCCAGATCATAATCCGAATCGTAACCCAGCAGGCTGAGGCTGAATTTTGGGAACTTTTCCATTGTTTGACCCTGGGAATTTTGGGAATTCTTGGAATTTGGGATCTGGCTGATTCCAGTTTTTTCCTTTTTCCCTTGGAATTTCAGGACCCAGGAATTTGGGATCTGCTCTGGGAGCTGATTCCAGGATTTTTCTTTCTTTTCCCTGGGATTTCTGGGAATTCCTGGAAATTGGGATCTGCCTGATTCCAGGATTTGTCTGAGAATTCCAGGATTTTTCCTGACTGATCCCAGGATTTTTTTCTTGGTTGATCCCAGGATTTTTGCTTTTTTTCCACAGTTTAAACCTGGGAATTCTGAGAATTCCAAGAATTTGGGATTTGGCTCATTCCAAGATTTCCCCCAGCTAATTCCAAGATTTTTCCTTTTTTTCCCTGGGTATTTTGGGATCTGCCTGAATCCTGGATTTCCCCTGGCTCATTTCAAGATTTTTCCTTCTTTTCCCTGGGAATTCTGGGAATTTTGGGATCTGACTGATTCCAGAATTTTCCCCAGGCTAATTCCAAAATTTTTCCTTTTTTTCCCCTGTGAATTTTGGGAATTCTGGGAATTTGGGATCTGCCTGATTCCAGGATTTTGTCTGGGAATTCCAGGATTTTTCCTGACTGATCCCAGGACTTTTTTCTTGGTTGATCCCAGGATTTTTGCATTTTTTTCCACAGTTTAAACCTGGGAATTCTGAGAATTCCAGGAATTTAGGATTTGGCTCATTCCAAGATTTCCCCTGGCTAATTCCACGATTTTTCCTTCTTTTCCCTGGGAATTCTGGGAATTTGAGATCTGCCTGATTCCAGAATTTTCCCCTCCTTTCCCACAGTTCTCAGCCGAGCTGGAGCAGCTGGATCAGCTCCTCCCTTCCTTGGAAAAATCGGCGCCGATTCCCGGGATTTGCAGCGCGGAACGGAACGAATCGGGAATGTCGGGAATGTCAGGAGTGAGCGGAGTGACCCCCCTGCAGCCCAGCACGGCCGCCAGAGCCCCCACGGGTACAGGAATGCCAAGAATTCCGGGAATTTTGGAAAATTTGGGAATTCTGGGAATATCAGGGATCCTGGGAATTTTGGGATATTTGGAATATTTGGTATATCAAAAATACCAGGAATATTTGGAATATCGGGAATTTTGGGAATATCAGGAAAATTTGGAATATTGGAAATATCAGGAATATCAGGAATCCTTGGAATTTTGGGAATTCTGGGAATATTTGGAATATCGGGAATATTGGGAAATCTGGGAATATCAGGAATATTGGAATTATCAGGAACATGGTGAATATTTGGAATATCGAGAATATTAGGAATATTGGAAATACCAGGAATATTAGAAATATCAGGAACACAGGGAATTCTGTGAATATCAGGAATTTTGGAAATTCTGGGGATTTGGGGAATTTTGGGAATTGTCAGAATATCAGGAATACCAGGAAATCTGTGAATTCTGGGAATAGCAAGAATCCCAGGAATATGAGGAATTTTGGGAATTCTGGGATTATCGGGAATATTGGGAATGCCATGAATTCTAGGAATATTGGGAAATTTGGAATTCTGTGAATCCTGAGAATTTTGGGAATTCGGGGATGTTGGGAATATTGGGAATTTTGGGAATTCGAGGAATAGCAGGAATTTTGAGAATTCTGGGAATTTTGGGAATATTTGGAATATCAGGAATACTGGGAATTCTGTGAATATCAGGAATTTTGGAAATTCTGGGGATTTGGGGAATTTGGGGAATATCAGGAATACCAGGAAATCTGGGAATTCTGGGAATATTAGGAATATTGGGAGTTCTAGGAGTATTGGGAATTCTGGGAATATCAGGAATATTGGGAATATCAGGAAAATTTGGAATATCGGGAATATCAAGAAATTGGGAATTCTGGGAATATCAAGGATTTTTGGGATTATCAAGAATATAAGGAATATCTGGAATATTTGGAATATTATGAATTCCTAGAATTCTGTGAATATTTAGAGTATTGGGTATATTAAGAATCCCAGGAATCTTGGTAATTTGGGAAAATTGGGAATTCTGGGAATACTGGGAATTCAGGAGTACTGGGAATATCAGGAATACCAGGAATGGTGGGAATATTGTGAATATCAGGAATATTGGGAATTCTGGGAATATCTGAAATACCGGGATTACCAGGAGTTCTGGGAATTCTCAGAATCCTGGGAATATTCAGACTATAAGGAATTCTGGGAATATCAGGAATTTTGAGAATATTAGGAATAATATTTGGAATATTAGGAATACTGGGAATATCGGGAAAATCAGGAATATCAGAAATTCTGGGAATATTAGGAATAGCAAGAATTCTGGGAATATCAGGAATATTGGGAACATCAGGAATACAAGGAATATCAAAAGTATTGGGAATATTGGGAATTCTGGGAATACCAGGAATTCTGGGAATATCAGGAATACCGGGAATATTCGGGAATATCCTTTTTTCCCCCATTTTCTCCCATATTTTTCTTTTTCTCTCAATTTTTTTTCCCGTTTCCTTTTCCTCATTTCCCTAATTTCCCTCATTTCCCCCTCTTTTCCCTTTTCCTGGAATTCCCAGCTCTGGGCTCCTCTCCGGCTGTTCCCGCTCCTCGCGCTCCCTTCGACTTCTGCGACCCCGGGAATTCGGGAATTCCGGTGCCTCCCGCGGCCCCGCCCAGCCAGGAAGAAACTCTGGGAATCTTCCCAATCCTTTCCCACCAGATTCAGGTTGGCTCCTTCCCCATTTTTTTTTCATTTTTTTCCCAAATTTTTCCATGGGAATTCGATGGAAAAATCAGAATTCCGAGCTGGAATCGTTCCCTTTTCCCGCCTTTTCCAATTCCCGAAAAAGCAGAAAATTCCAGAGGCTTCAATCCATGGGATCAATGCTGGGAAAATTCTGGATCTTTTCTTCCCAGATTTTGGGAATTCCAGTGTGGATTCCCAAATAAAAGGATGAAATTTGCGTGGAAATTTGAGAATTTCCCAGTGCAATTCCGGCCAGAATTCCCAAATTTTGGGCTTTTTTCTCCTAAGTTTTTCACTGAAATTCAATCTCAAATTTGGGAGTTTTCCATGGAAAAATGGGAATTGTTGGGGAAATTTCAAGGAATTTCTGGGAATTCTTTGGGGATTTTTGGGATATCTTGGGGAGATTTTTTTTGGTTTTTTGGAATTTTTTGGAATTTTTTGGACTTTCCCAACAATTCTCATTTTTCCATGAAAATCCTCGGTGCTTCCCCATTACCAATTATCCAAGAGAATTATCCCAAATTTTTGGAATGTTGGGATTCCAATTCTGGATTTTCAGGAATTCCTGGTGCAAATTCCCAAATAAAAGGACGGAATTCCCGGTGGAAATTTGGGAATTTTCTGTGGAAAAAATGAGAATTGTTGGGAAAATCCCAAGGAATTTCTGGGATTTCTTTGGAGGATTTTTTTGAGATTTTTTGGGATTTTCCCAACAATTCCCTATTTTTCTATGGTGATCCCATTCCCAATTATCCCAAAAAATTTATCTCAAATTTTTGGAATGTTGGGATTCCAGTTCTGGATTTCCAGGAATTCCCAAATAAAAGGACGGAATTCCAGGCAGAAATTTGGGAATTTTCCAGCACAATTCCAGCCAGAATTCCCAAATTTTGTTGGCTTTTTCCCCCTCAATTTTCACTGAAATTTCATCCCAAATCTGAGAATTCCAAAATTCCCACCCGAAAATCTTGGAATTCTCATGGAAATTCCAGAAATTCCTTGGAATTTTCCCAACAATTCCAATTTTTCCATGGAATCTGCCGTGCTTCTCATTCCCAGTTATCCCAAAAAATTTATCCCAAACTTTTGGAATGTTGGGATTCCAATTCTGGAATTTCAGGAATTCCAGGCAGACAACTGGGAATTTCCCAGCACAATTCCAGCCAGAATTCCCAAATTTTGAGGTTTTTTCCTCACAATTTTCACTGAAATTCAATCCCAAATCCCGCAGCTCCAAAATTCCAGAATTCCCAACGCTCCCCAAGCACCATATTCCCAGGAATTTTTGGGAATTCCAACCTCTCACTTTCTCCTTTTCCCAATTTTTGTTTTTCCCAGCAGGAATGCCGGAGCTGGAGCTGGGAGTTGCCGACGCCGGGTTGGGAATTCCGGGAATGTCGGAGCCGATGCCGTGGGCGGATCCCGGGATGGCGGCGCTGAACCGAGGAGCTCTGCCCAAACCCGACGAGTGAGTCATCCCCAAATTTATTTTTTTTTTTTCCAGGAAAAATTTGGAATCATTCCAATCCTATAGAAATTTCCTGCTTTTTTTCCCACCTGGAATTCCAGGAATTTTCCCCGCTGGAATTCTCACTTTTGGGATTTTCCCGCCTTGGATTTTTCCCATTGGGTTTTTTCCACTTGGAATTTTCCCATCGGAATTTTTTTCCCTTGAGATTTTTTTCTTTGGAATTTTCTCCCCCTGAAATTTTCTCCTGGGATATTTTCTACTGGATTTTTTTCCATTGGAATTTTTTCCCTCTTGGAATTTTCTGCATGGAATTTTTCCAGTGCATTTTTTCCATTGTAATTTTTCTCCTTGGAATTCTCAATTCTGGAATTTTCCTTGGAATTTTCCCCATTGGAATTTTCTCTCTCTCAAATTTTCTCCTTGGCATTTTTTTGTTGGAATTTTTCCATTGGAATTTTCCCATCCCAATTTTTTCTCCTTGGAATTTTCCCGTTGGATTTTTTCCCTTGGAATTTTTTCTCTTTGGAATTTCCTCCCTTGAAATTTTCTTCCCTTGGAAAATTTTCCCATTGGAATTTTCCGTGGAATTTTCCCCTTTGGAATATTTTCCTCTTGGAACTTTTTTCTCTTGGAATTCTCAATTTTGAAATTTTTCATAGAATTTTCCCTCTTGGAATTTTCCCATCAAATTTTTTTTCCCTTGTGATTTTTCCTTAGGAATTTTCTCCCCCTGAAATTTTCTCCTTGGAATTTTTCCAGTGGGTTTTTTCCATTAGAATTTTCTTTCTTGGAATTTTTCCTTTGGAATTCTCAATTTTGGAATTTTCCTTGGAATTTTCCTCCCTTGGAACTTTTCCTTTGGAATTCTCAGTTCTGGAATTTTCCTTGGAATTTCCCCCATAGGAATTTTCTCCCTTGGAATTCTTCCTTTGGACTTCTTCCTTTTGGAATTCTCAGATTTGGAATTTTCCATGGAATTTTCCCTATTGGAATTTTGTCACTGGAATTTTCTCTCCTTGGAATTCTCAATTTTGAAATTTTCCTTAAAAGTTTCCCACTGGAATTTTCCCATTTGAATTTTCTCTGGAATTTTCCACCTTGGAATTTTCCCCCTTGGAATTTTCTCCCACTGAAATTTTCTCCTTGGAATTTTTCCATTGTTTTTTTTTTTTTTTTCCATTGGAATTTTCTCCCCTTTGGAATTCTCAATTTTGGAATTTTTCCTGGAATTTTCCCATTGGAATTTTCCTCTTGGATTTTTCTCCGTGGAGTTTTTCCATTGGATTTTTTTCCATGGGATTTTTTCCATTGGAATTTTCCCCCTTGGAGACACAAGCTGTTGTGTCCTCTCCCTTTTCCCAAAGCATTCCAGTTTGGAATTCCAATTTTTCCAGATTGTGAATTCCCTTATTTCCAGCTACGAATTCCTTTATTTCCAAGGTGTGAATTCCCAATTTTTCCAGGTTGGGAATCCCCATTTTTCCAGGTGTGAATTCCCATTTTTCCAGGTTGGGAATCCCCATTTTTCCAGGTGTGAATCTCCATATTTCCGTGTGCAAATTCCCATTTTCTTTCGGTGTGAGAATTCCTATTTTTCCAGGTGTTAATTCCCATTTTTCTGTGCCATAATTCTAATTTTTCCCATTTTCCCCTCAGGCTGTGCCAGCTGGAAGAGCTGCTGTGTCCATGTGTTAATTCCCGTTTTTCTAGGTGTTAATTCCCATTTTTCTCATTTTTCCATGCAGACCCTGCCAGCTGGACAAGCTGCTGCATCCATGTGTGAATTCCCATTTTTCCATTTCTGAATTCCCATTTTTCCATGCCCTAATTCCCATTTTTCCCGTTTTTCCAAGCAGACCCTTCCAGCTGGACAAGCTGCTGCATCCATGTGTTAATTTCCATTTTTCCATGCCCTAATTCCCATTTTTCCCGTTTTTCCCATTTTTCCCATTTTTCCATGCCCTAATTCCCATTTTTCCCGTTTTTTCCATGCTGCTGGACGTGCTATGTCCCCATTTTTTCCGTTTTCCATGCTCTCATTTTTTCCCATTTTTCATGCAGACCCTGGCTGCTGATGATGCCCCTGTGGACATGTTAATTCCCATTTTTCCATGCCTTAATTCTCATTTTTCCCATTTTTTCCCATGCAGACCCTGCCAGCTGGATGATCCCCTGTGCCCATGTGTGAATTCCCATTTTTCCAGGTGTTATTTCCCATTTTTCCATGCCCTAATTCCCACTTTTCCCGTTTTTTCCATGCAGACCCTGCCAGCAGGATGAGCTGCTGTGTCCATGTGTTAATTCCCATTTTTCCATGCCCTAATTCCCATTTTTCCCGTTTTTCCCATGCAGACCCTGCCAGCAGGATGAGCTGCTGCATCCATGTGTGAATTCCCATTTTTCCAGGTGTTATTTCCCATTTTTCCATGCCCTAATTCCCACTTTTCCCGTTTTTCCCATGCAGACCCTGCCAGCTGGATGAGCTGCTGCGTCCATGCGTTAATTCCCATTTTTCCAGGTGTTAATTCCCATTTTTCCCATTTTTTTCCTATGCAGACCCTGCCAGCTGGACGAGCTGCTGTGTCCATGTGTTAATTCCCATTTTTCCATGCCCCAATTCCCATTTTTCCCATTTTCCCATGCAGACCCTGCCAGCTGGACGAGCTGCTGTGTCCCCCCACGACGGCCGAGGGCCGGAACGACGAGAAGGCGCTGCTGGAGCAGCTGGTGACGTTCCTGAGCGGGCGGGACGAGACCGAGCTGGCCGAGCTGGACCGAGCCCTGGGCATCGACAAACTGGTGCAGGTGACTAGGAAAACTGGGAATTACTGGGAATTCTGGGAGGAAATGGGGAAAAATGGGAGAAAAGGGGGGAAAACGGTGAAAAACGGCTAAAAAAGAGCAAAAAATGGTGAAGAAATGGAAAAAAACAAGGAAGGAATGAAGGAAAAAAGGGGGAAATAGGGGAGGAAATGGTGAAAAAAGGAGGAAAAATGGCAAAAACAGGGGGAAATAAGGGGAGAATGTGGGGGAAAATGGGGGAAAAATTGTGAAGAATCAGGAAAAAACCAGGAAGAAATGGGGGAGAAAACAGGAAAAATCAGGAAAATAAAGGGGGAAAGAAAGGGAAAAAAGGGGAAATGGGGAAAATTGGGAATGAAAAGGGGGGAAATGGGGAAAAAACTGAAAAAAAGGGGAAAAAAGGAGAAAAAGGAGGTTCCTGATTGGGAGGGACGAGACCGAGCTGCCCGAGCTGGACCGAGCCCTGGGAATCGACAAACTCGTGCAGGTGACTGGGAATGACCAGGAATTACTGGGAATTACTGGGAATTACTGGGAATTCTGGGAGGAAATGGGGAAAAAATGGGAGAAAAAGGGGGGAAAAATGGTGAAAACCAGGGTTAAAAAATGGTGAAGAAATGGAAAAAAAAACAAGGAAGGAATGGAGGAAAAAAGGGGGAAATAGGGGAGGAAATGGTGAAAAAAGGAGGAAAAATGGCAAAAAAGGGGGAAATAAGGGGAGAATGTGGGGGAAAACGGGGGGAAATTGTGAAGAAACAGGAAAAAAACAGGAAGAAATGGGGGAGAAAAGGGGGAAAAATCAGGAAAATTAAGGGCAAGAGAAAGGGGAAAAATGGGGAAAATAACAGGAAAAAACCAGGAAGAAGTGGGGGAAAAAATGGGAAAAACATAAGAAAATGGGGAAAAAAGGGGGAAGGAATGAAGGAAAATAAGGGGGAAAATGGGGGAAAAAAGGAGGAAGAAATGGGGAGAAAAGGAGGGAAGAAATGGGGGAAAATAAGGGGGAAAATGGGGAAAAACAAGGGAGGCAAATTGTGAGGAAGCAGGGAAAAAACAGGAAGAAATGGGGGAGAAAAGGGGGAAAAATCAGGAAAATAAAGGGGGCAGAGGGAAAGAATGGGGGAAATTACAGGGAAATGGGGGAATGGGGAAGAACAAGGGAAAAAATGATGAAGAAACGGGAAAAAACAAGGAAGACATGGAGGAGGAAAAAAGGAGAACAAATGGGCAAAAACTGAAAAAAGCAGGAAAGAAAGGGAGGAAAAATGGGGAAAAAATATGAGAAAACGGGAAAAAAGTAGGAAGGAAAGGGGGAAAATAAGGAGGGAAAGAAGGGGGGGAAATTGTGAAGAAACAAAACAAAAAAGGAAGAAATGGGGAAAAAACTCGCAAAAATAATGGGGGAAAAGGGAAAAACTCAGGAGAAGAAAGGGAACAAAAGGGGAAAATAACAGGAAAAATGGGGAAAAATGGGGAAAAAGGAGGTTCCTGAGCAGGAGGGACGAGACCGAGCTGGAGCGAGCCCTGGGCAGCGGCAAACTCGTGCAGGTGACTGGGAAAACTGGGAATTACTGGGAAAACTGGGAATTACTGGGAATTCGGGAATTCTGGGGGAGAACATAGGATCAGGCTCCAAAGGGATTTTGGGATGGGATCCAAAGAGTTTTGGGATCCAAAGAGAATTTGGAATTGGCCTCCGGATTTTGGGATCCAAAGGGATTTTTGCATTGGTCTGGAAAGAGAGTTTGGATCCAAAGAGAATTTGGGGTTGCAATCCAAAGAGATTTTGGGGTTGGGATCCAAAGAGATTTTGGGATTCTAAAAGATTTTAGGATGGGATTTCAAAGATGTTCTGGGATTCGAAGGGATTTTGGGATTGAGGCTTCAAAGGGATTTTGGGATCCGAAGGGATTTTGAGATCAGACTCTCAAGGGAATTTGGGATCTAAAGGAATTTTGGGATTGAGGCTCTTCAGGGATTTTGGAGTGGGATCTAAAGAGATTTTGGGATTGGCCACAAAAGAGAACTTGGGATCGGGTTCTAAAGAGATTTTGGGATGGGATCCAAAGAGTTTTGGGATCCAAAGAGAATTTGGAATTTGCCTCCAAAGGGATTTTGGGATCCAAAGGGATTTTTGCATTGGGCAGGAAAGAGAAATTGGGATTAGGATCTAAAGAGGTTTTGGGATTGGGATCATAAGAGATTTTGGGATTAGATGCCAAAAAAGGTTTTGGGATTGGATTCCAAAGGGATTTTGGGATTCCAAGAGATTTTGGGATGGGATTTCAAAGACATTTTGTGTTTCAAAGAGATTTTGGGATCGGACTCCAAAGAGATTTTGGGATCCAATGAGATTTTGGGATTAGCCTTGAAAGGGATTTTGGGAACCAAAGAGATTTTGGGGTTGATGCTTGAAAGGGATTTTGGGATCAGACTCCAAAGGGATTTTGGGATGAGATTTCAAAGAGGTTTTGGGATCCAAAGGGATTTTGGGATTGAGGCTTCAAAGGGATTTTGGGATCCAAGGAGATTTAGGGATGAGGCTACAAAGAGATTTTTGGGATCCAAAGAGATTTTGAGATCAGACTCTGAAGGGATTTTGGGATCTAAAGGAATTTTGGGATTGAAGCTCCTTAGGGATTTTGGGATGGGATCTAAAGAGATTTTGGGATTGGCCACAAAAGAGAATCTTGGGATCGGGTTCCAAAGAGATTTTGGGATGGGATCCAAAGAGTTTTGGGATCCAAAGAGAATTTGAAATTGGCCTCCAAAGGGATTTTGGGATCCAGAGGGACTTTTGCATTGGGCAGGAAAGAGAAATTGGGATTAGGATACAAAGAGATTTTGGGATTGGATTCCAAAAAAGGCTTTGGGATTGGATTCCAGAGAGATTTTGGGATCAAAAGAGAATTTGGAATTGGCCTCCAAAGAGAACTTGTTAACGGGTTCCAAAGGGATTTTGGGATCCAGAGGGATTTTGGGATGTGATTCCAAAAAAGATTTTGGGATCAGATTCTGAAGGAATTTTGGGATGCCAAGAGATTTTGGGATGGGATTTCAAAGACATTTTGTGTTTCAAAGAGAATTTAGAATTGGGTTTCAAAGACATTTTGTGTTTCAAAGAGAATTTAGAATTGGGTTTCAAAGGGATTTTGGGATCCAGAGCGATTTTTGGGATGCAAAGGGATTTTGGGATGGAATGAGATTTGGGATTAGCCTTGAAAGAGATTTTGGGAACCAAAGTGATTTTGGGATGGGATTCCTAAAGGGATTTTTTGTTTAAAAGAGATTTTGGAGTCAGACTCCGAAGGGATTTTGGGATCTGAACAGAATTTGGAATTGGGATCCCAAAAGATTTTGGGGTCAGACTCTGCAGGGATTTTGGGATCAGACTCCACAGGGATTTTGGGATCAGACTCCACAGGGATTTGGGGATCAGACTCCACAGGAATTTTGGGATCAGACTCCAGCATGGGGATTTCGGGGACTCTAGACTCCACAGGGATTTTGGGATCAGACTCCACAGGGATTTTGGGGTCAGACTCCACAGGAATTTTGGGATCAGACTCCACAGGGATTTGGGGATCAGACTCCACAGGGATTTTGGGATCAGACTCCACAGGGATTTTGGGGTCAGACTCTGCAGGGATTTTGGGATCAGACTCTACAGGAATTTTGGGATCATACTCTACAGGGATTTTGGGATCAGACTCTGCAGGGATTTTGGGGATCAGACTCTGAAAGGGATTTTTGAGATCCAGACTCGAAGGGATTTTGGGATCGAGACTCTACAGGGATTTTTGGGCACCAAAGACTCTACAGGGATTTTGGGAGTCAGACTCGAAGGGATTTTGGGATCTAGACTCCACAGGGATTTTGGGATCAGGGACTCCCAAAGATTTTGGGATCAGACTCTGAAGGGATTTTGGGATCAGACTCTGAAGGGATTTTGGGATCAGACTCTGAGGGGATTTTGGGATCAGACTCCACAGGGATTTTGGGATCAGACTCCACAGGGATTTTGGGATCAGACTCTGGAGGGATTTTGGGATCAGACTCTGGAGGGATTTGGGGATCAGACTCCACAGGGATTTTGGGGATCAGACTCTGCAGGGATTTTGGGATCCCGAGGGAATTTTGGGATGGATCCCCTCTGGAATTCCTGTCTCTCATTCCCACTTTCCCCTCAGGGCGGCGGCCTGGAGGCTGACGGAACGATTCCAACCGCACCAGCCCACGCCGCCCCCGCTGCTCCTGGAGCAAAAACCGGGAATGTTCTCCCAACAATTCCCTCCTTCCTCCTCCTCCTCTTCCTCCTCCTCCTCCTCCTCCTCCTCCTCCAGCGCCAACATTCCCGGAAATTTCCCGGGAATGCTGCGGCAGAAGCCGCCCTTCGGCGCCGTCCCCGTCTCCGTCCCTCCTCCTCCTCCTCCTCCTCCTCCTCCTCGTGGGACATTCCCAAATAATTCTTTGGGAATTCCGGCCCGGCAGCCGCTCAGCCGCCCGCCCAGCGCCCCCAACCAGCTGCGCCTGCAGCTCCAGCAGCGCCTGCAGGGCCAGCAGCAGGTAAAGAATTCCCCAAAAAAAAACAAAACAAATTCCCCAAAAAAAAATTCCCAGATTTTTTTGGTTTTTGAGGGAATTGCATATTCCTGGAATTTTTTCCTGGAATTTCAGCTGCTCCATCAGAACCGGTCAGGCGCTGCTCAACCAGTTTGGGGCTCCGGTGGGGATGAACATGAGGGCGGGGATGCAGCAGCAGATGGCGCCACAGGTAACGGGGTGTGGGGTTTGGGGTTTGGGATTTGGGGTTTTGGGATTTGGGATTTGGGGTTTGGGATTTCGGGGTTTGGGATTTAGTATTTTGGAATTTGGGACTTGGGATTTTGGAGTTTGGGATTTGGAGTTTGGGATGTGAGATTTTGGGGTTTGGGGATTTGAGATTTGGGATTTCAGGGTTTAGGATTTTGGGGTTTGGGATTTTGAGATTTGGGATTTGGAGTTTGAGATTTTGGTATTTTGGTATTTGGATTTGGGATTTTGGGGGATAATTTGGGATTTGGTGCCCCCACAGCCGCCCCTGAACGTGCAGATGCTGTGGGATAATTTCAGGGATAATTTTGGAGCTAATTTTGGGGGATAAATTCGGGGACAGTTTTGAGGATAACTTTGGGGGATAATTTTGGGGACGGTTTTGGGGTGGATTTTGGGTATAATTTGGGGGATAATTTTGGGGCAGATTTTGGTTATAATTTGGAAATTTCATGCCCCCACAGCTGCCCCTGAACACACAGATGCTGTGGCATAATTTTGGGGTATAATTTCAGAGCTAATTTTGGGGGATAATTTTGCTGCCAATGTTGGGGGATAATTTTAGGGCTAATTTTGGGATATAATTTCAGGGATGATTTTGGGGATGATTTTGGGAGATAATTTGGTATTTGGTGCCCCCACAGCTGCCCCTGAACGTGCAGATGCTGTGGGACAATTTCAGGGATAATTTTGGGGAAGAATTTTGGGGGATAAATTCGGGGACAGTTTTGAGGATAACTTTGGGGGATAATTTTGGGGATGGTTTTGGGGTGGATTTTGGGAGATAATTTGGGGGATAATTTTGGGGCAGATTTTGGGTTATAATTTGGAAATGTCATGCCCCCACAGCTGCCCCTGAACACACAGATGCTGTGGCATAATTTTGGGGATAATTTTGGGGTATAATTTCGGAGCTAATTTTGGGAGATAATTTCGGGGACAATTTTGAGGATAACTTTGGGGGATAATTTTGGGGATGGTTTTGGGGTGGATTTTGGGGTATAATTTGGGATTTGGTGCCCCCACAGCCGCCCCTGAATGCGCAGATGCTGTGGCATAATTTTGGGGATAATTTTGGGGAAGAATTTTGGGGGATAATTTTCAGGGACAGTTTTGAGGATAACTTTGGGGGATAATTTTGGGGATGGTTTTGGGGTGGATTTTGGGAGATAATTTTGGGGATAATTTTGGGGTATAGTTTGGAAATTTCATGCCCCCACAGACACCCCTGAACATGCAGATTTTGGGATATAATTTTGCGGCAGATTTTGGGGGATAATTTAGGATTTGGTGCCCCTACAGCCGCCCCTGAATGTGCAGATGCTGTGGGATAATTTTGGGGTGGATTTTGGGGCCAATTTTTGGGGATAATTTTAGAGGAAAATTGCAGGGACAGTTTTGGGGCTAATTTTGAGGAATCATTTTGGGGTATAATTTTAGGGCTAATTTTGGGTGATAATTTTGTGGCCAATGTTGGGGGATAATTTTAGGGCTAATTTTGGGATATAATTTCAGGGATGATTTTGGGGATGATTTTGGGAGATAATTTGGTATTTGGTGCCCACACAGCTGCCCCTGAACGTGCAGATGCTGTGGGACAATTTCAGTGATAATTTTGGGGACGAATTTTGGGGGATAAACTCGGGGACAGTTTTGAGGATAACTTTGGGGGATAATTTTGGGGATGGTTTTGGGGTGGATTTTGGGAGATAATTTTGGGGGATAATTTTGGGGCAGATTTTGGGTATAATTTGGAAATTTCATGCCCCCACAGCCACCCTTGAACACACAGATGCTGTGGCATTTCGGGGATAATTTTGGGGGATAATTTTGGGGGATAATTTTGGAGCTAATTTTGGGGGATAATTTCGAGGGATAATTTTGAGGATAACTTTGGGGGATAATTTTGGGGATGGTTTTGGGGCAGATTTTGGGGTATAATTTAGATTTCATGCCCCCTCAACCGCCCCTGAACGCGCAGATGCTGGGGGACAGTTTTGGGGTGAATTTTGGGGTATAATTCGGGATTTCATGCCCCCACAGCTGCCCCTGAACGCACAGATGCTGGGGGATAGTTTCGTGGTGAATTTTGGGGGAATATGGAATTTGGGATTTCATGCCCCCACAGCCACCCTTGAACGCGCAGATGCTGGGGGATAATTTTGGCACAGATTTTGGGGGAGAATTTGGAATTTCATGCATTTCATGCCCCCACAGCCGCCCCTGAACACGCAGATGCTGGGGGATAGTTTCAGTGATGGTTTTGGGGTGAATTTTGGGGGTATAATTCGGGATTTCATACTCCCCACAGCCACCCCTGAACAGGTGCTGGGGGATGCTCAGTGGGATGGTTTTGAGGTGAATTTTGGGGTATAATTCGGGATTTCATGCCCCCACAGCCGCCCCTGAACACGCAGATGCTGGGGGATGGTTTTGGGGTGAATTTTGGGGTATAATTCGGGATTTGGTGCCCCCACAGCCGCCCCTGAACGCGCAGATGCTGGCGCAGCGGCAGCGGGAGCTCTACAGCCAGCAGCACCGGCAGCGGCAGCTGATGCAGCAGCGCGCGCTCCTGATGCGCCAGCAGAATTTCGGCAGTTCCGGCGCCGCCGCCGCCATGCCCATGGCCACGCCCCGCATGCCCCAGGCCCCTCCCCAGCAGTTCCCGTACCCCCCCAGTTACGGTACGAGTGCCGGCAGCCCGGCGGGTCCGGGTTTTCCAGCGAGGCGGCGGCGGCGGCGCTGGGGAGCCGCGGATCCCTCGGGAATCGCGGGATGATGGGAGCGCAGTTCGGAGCCGGGATGGGCCCGGCGGGGATGCAGCAGAACCTGTTCCAGTATTCGGGATCGGGTACGGGAATGGGGACTGGGAAAAGTGGGAATGGGAGGGTGGGGTTTTGGGAAGGAATTGGCAGAGAATCCATGGGAGTGTGCAAGGAGAGGTTGGAAAATCCCAGGATGGTGGGGTTGGGATGGGATGGGATTGAAGGTCCATGGATCCCATCCCAAGCCATTTTGGGATTCTGGGATCCAGGACACTCAGGATCCATCCTCAGGGATTTTTATGGAATTTGGGGATGGAAAAGGGAAGGGAGACCCTTCCTGGAGTTCAAAATTCCCAGACAATTCCTGAAATTCATTCCTGGAGAGGAGTCAGGATGGGGACGGATCCAATGCCAGGCTGGGAGAGCTGGGAATGGAGGGAATTCCCTGGGAAAGGGGGAAATGGGATTTGGGAACGAATTCCCGGCTGGACTGGAATTCCCAGAAAATCCCCGGGAGTATCCAAGGATGGATTTGGATCCCTGATCCAGGGATCCACAGGGGTCAGGAGATATCCCAAGATAAGGAGCCCAGGGAATTCCCAAGGTTTCCTTGGATTTGGGAGAAGCCAGAGCTCCCAGAGGACCGGGAATTTTGGGACAAGACCGGGAATTTTGGCACACAGAGACAATTCCAGAGGGGGAAGAGTTCAGGAATCAGGGATTTGTGCTGGGATTCATGGAGTGGCCAATAGGAGGGAATAGGAGGGAGAATCCACGATATCCAAGGAAAACGGGAAGGAGAACCACAAATCCCAGCACGGATGGAATTCCAGAGGTGAAAAATGGGATGGGATTGAAATCCATGGATCCCATCCAAACCATTCTGGGATTCTGGGATCCAGGACACTCAGGATCCATCCTGAGGGATTTTTATGGAATTCAGGGATGGAAAAAGGAAGGGAGACCCTTCCTGCAGTCCTGAATTCCCAGGGAATTCCTGAAATTCCTTCCTGGTGAGGAGTTGGGATGGGGATGGAGCCAATCCCAGGCTGAGAGAGCTGGGAACAGAGGAAATTCCTTGGGCAAGGGGGAAATGGGATTTGGGAAGGAATTCCTGGGGATCCCAAAAAACCAGCAAATCCCCCCCAAAAGCCACAAAATCCCAAAACCCTCAAATCCTGAAGAAAATGTCAAATCCCCGCCAAAAAAATCTGAAAAAAATTCCCAAAAAAACCCAAAATCCCACGGACTGGTATTCCCAGAGAATCCCTGGGAGCATCCCAGGAAATTTTGGAACAACCTGGGATGATGGGCTGAAATTTCCTATCCCACCCACCCCCAAACGTCCAACCCCACGTCTGGAGTTGCCGGGCAGGCTAACGGCGGTTCGGTGTCGGCGTTCCCAGGCATGGCGCAGCAGAGCGAGGCCGCCTTCGCGCCGGCGCTCAGCCCCGGCAGCCCCCTGGTGTCGCCGCAGCTGCCGCCGGCGCCGCCCGCGCCCGGGTACCAGTCGCCGGAGCTGAAATCCTGGCAGGCCGGAGCCATGGGGAGTAACGGGTGAGGACCGGCGGGAATCGGCGCCGCGGGAATCGCCGGCGGCGGGTGGGGCGGCGCGGGGTCACCAGTTGGGATTGGCCTTTGGGAGTTCACATGGAATGATCCATTGGAATGATCCGTGGGGTTTGTCTGTTGGAGTCGCCCATTGGAACTTCCCATGGGAATCACCCTTTGGAACCATTCATTGGAGTTATCCAGTGGTGTCACCCATTTGAATTATCCATTGGAATTATCCTTTGGAGTCACCTTTTGGAATTGTCCATTGGAATTCCCCTTTGGAATTATCCATTGCAATTGTCTTTTGGAATTATCCGTTGGAATTACTCACTGGAATTATCCATTGGAGTTATCCATTGGAATTACCCATTGACTCATCCTTTGGAATTACCCATTGGAATTTCCCATGGGAATCACCCATCGGAGCTATCCATTGCAGTTATCCAATGGAATAATTATCCATTGGAATCACTCTTTGGAATCATCCATTGGAATCTCCTATTGAAATTATCCATTGGAATGATCCATGGGATTTGTCCATTGGAGTCACCATTTGGACTGACCCATTAGAATTTCCCATTGGAATTCCCCTTTGGAATTATCCATCATAATCTTCCATTGGAATTATCCATTGACTCATCCTGTGGAATTATCCATTGAAATTTCCCACAGGAATCAGCCATTGGAATTATCCATTGAAATTTCCCATGGGAATCACCCATTGGAACTATCCATTGGAATGATCAATGGGAATTGTCCATTGGAGTCACCCATTGGAATCATCCATTGGAATCTCCCATTGAAATTATCCATTGGAATGATCCATGGGGTTTGTCCATTGGAGTCACCCCTTGGAATGACCCATTAGAATTTCCCATTGGAATTCCCTTTTGGAATTATCCATTGGAATTATTCATTGACTCATCCTTTGGAATTATCCATTGGAATTACCATTGCAGTCACCCATTAAAATTATCCATTGGAACGATCCATGGGAATTGTCCATTGGAATCTCTCTTTGGAATGACCCATTGGAATTTCCCATTGGAGTCACCCTTTGGAATTATCCATTGGCATTTCCCATGGGAATCACCATTTGGAATTATCCATTGGAATTTCCCATGGGAATCACCCATTGGGTTACCTTTTGGAATTATCCTTTAAGATCTGCCATTGGAATTACCCATTGGAATGTCTTACTGGAATCTCCCATTGGAATCAGCCATTGGAATCAATCAGCCATTGGAATCACCCATTGGAATTATCCATTTGAATTGGCCATTGGTATCACCCATCGGAATTATCCATTGGAATTGGCCATTGGATTCATTCACTGGCATTATCCATTGGCATTTTCCTTTGGAGTTATCCATAGGAATCACCTATTGGAATTTTTCATTGGAGTCACCCATTGGAGTCATCCATTGGAATTGTACCCATGGGAATAATTCTTTGGAATCACCCATGGGAAGTATCCATTGGAATTATCCATTGGAATGATCCATTGGAATTTCCCATGGGAATCACCCATTGAAATTACACACACCCCTTGGAATCTCCTATTGCAATTATCCATTGGAGTCACCCTTTGGAATTATCCATGGGAATTTTCCATTGGAGTCACCCATTGGAATGATCCATTGGAATCATTCTTTGGAATCATCCATGGGAATCAACCATGGGAATTATTATCCATTGGAATTATTCATCAGACTCACCCTTTGGAATTATCCATTGGACTCATTCTTTGGAATTATCCATTAGAATTTCCCATGGCAATCACCCCTTGCAATAATCCATTGGAATCACCCATTGGAGTCACCCTTTGAAATAATCCATTGGAATTATCCATTGGAATTTCCCTTGGGAATCACCCATTTGAATCTCTCTTTGAAATTATCCTCTGGATTTACCCATTGGAGTCACCCTTTGGAATTACCCATGTCAATCATCCATTGGAATTATCCATTGGAATTTCCCATTGGAATCACGCATTGGGTTATCCTTTGGAATTATCCATTGGAATTATCCACTGGGTTATCCATTGGAATTATCCATTGGAATCTCCCATTGGGTTACCCATTGGAATTATCCATTGGAATCTCCCATTGGAATTTCCCAATGGAGTCACCCTTTGGAATCACCTCCTGAACTTGGGATGGAGCTACGGATCCCTGGGAAAAGGGAATGGGGTCGGGAATGGGATCAGGAATGGGGTCGGGAATGGGATCAGGAATGGGGTCGGGAATGGGATCAGGAATGGGTGGGTACAGGATGGGAGCAGCTCCAGGGAAAGGGGAGCTTGGGGTGGGAGATTCTGGGAAGAAATTCCCAACTGGGCTGGAATTCCCACAGAATCCCTGGGAGTGTCCAGGTAAAGGCTGGAAAATCCCAGGATAGTGGGGATGGGATGGGATGGGATGGGATGGGATGGATGGGATGGGATGGATGGGATGGGATGGGATGGGATGGGATGGGATGGATGGGATGGGATGGGATGGGATGGGATGGGATGGGATGGGATGGGATGGGATGGGATGGGATTGAAGGTCCATGGATCCCATCCCAAACCATTCCAGGATTCTGGGATCCAGGACACTCAGGATCCATCCTGAGGGATTTTTATGGAATTTGGGGATGGAAAAGGGAAGGGAGATCCTTCCTGGAGTTTGAAATTTCCAGGGAATTCCCAAAATTCCTTCACGGAGAGGAGTCAGGATGGGGATGGATCCAATGCCAGGCTGGGAGAGCTGGGAATGGAGCGAACTCGCTGGGAAAGGGGAAATGGGATTTGGGAAGGAATTCCTGGCTGGGCTGGAATTCCCAGAGAATCCATGGCTGCCTCATGCTTGGAATTTTTCCAAGGAAAGATCAGGATCCTGGAATATTCCCGAGGCTTCTCCTTAAGATCCCTTCCACCCCAAAGCACTTCAAAATTCCCTGAATCCCAGTTCGTTGCGAAACAAAGGGAATTCTTTGGGAAAGGAGAAGGATTTTGGGAAGGGCTGGAATTCCCAGAAAATCCCTGGGAAAGCTCAGAACATCCCAGAATTGTGGGGATTCCTGAATCCCAGTTCCCTGTGGAACACAGGGAATTCCATGAGAAAGGAGGAGGAGGAATTTGAGAAGGGGCCAAGCTGAAATTCCCAAAAAGCCCGTGGGAGCACCCAAGGAAAACTCAGAGCACGGAGATCGCTCCGGCGACGCGACTTCAGCCTTTACAAATCCCAACTCCAAACCATCCGGGATTTTTTTTGGGGGGGATTTTTTTTGGGATTCCCGTTTTCCCGGGGAGCTGTGACGGCTGTTCCCGGTCCTGCAGGGCGTTCCCGGGCGCGGCGGCGCCGGCGGCTCCGGCGGGGATGTACAACAACATGAGCATCACCGTGTCCATGGCCGGCGGCGGCGCCGGCATCGGCCCCATGGGCGGCGGCATCCCCATCAACCCCATGATGGCCGGCGTCAACTCCATGTGCTCCGAGCAGGTCGGTGCCCGCGGGGCGGGAGCGGGGATGGGAGCGGGAACGGGGGCGGGAATGGGGTTGTGATCTGTGGGATTGGGGATGGGATCGGGATTGGGGTCAGGAATGGGGTTGTGAATCTGTGGGGTTGGGGATGGGATCGGGATTGGGGTCAGGAATGGGGTTGTGATCTGTGGGATTGGGATTGGGGTTGTGGATCAATGGGAATGGGATTGGGAATGGGGTCATGGATCTGTTGAAATAGGGAATGGGATCGGGAATGGGGTTGTGATCTGTGGGATTGGGATTGGGGTTGTGGATCATGGGGATGGGATCAGGAATGGGGTCATGGATCTGTTGAAATAGGGAATGGGATCGGGAATGGGATCAGGAATGGGGCCACGAGTGGGATTAGGAATGAGGCCATGGATTACTGGGAATAAGGAATAGGATTGGGAATAGGATCAGGAATGAGGCCATAGATTCCTGGGACTAGAGAATGGGATCAGGAATAGGATTAGGAATGGGGCCTAGGAATGGGATCACGAATAGGATCTGGAATGGGATTGAGAATGGGGCCATGGATCCCTTGGAATGGAGAATGGGATCAGGAATAGGATCAGGTATGAGGTCATGGATTCCTGGGAACAGGAAATGGGATTGGGAATGGGATAAGAAGGGATCAAGACTATGGATTCCTGGGAATACTGAATGGGATCAGGAATAGGATTAGGAATGGGATCAGGAATAGGGCCGTGGATCACTGGGAACAAGATTGGGAATAGGATCAGGAATGGTGCCATGGATTCCTGGGAATGGGGAATGGGAATGGGGCCATGGATCCCTGGGAATGGGATCAGGAATGGTGCCATGGATCCCTTGGAAATGGGGATGGGATTGAGAATGGGGTCGGGAATGGGGTTGTGGATCCCTGGGAATGGGAATGGGACTGGGGTCATGGATCTGTTGGAACAGGGAATGGGATCGGGATAGGGATCAGGTATCAGGCTGTGGATTCCTGGGAATAGGGAATAGGATCAGCAATAGGATTGGGAATAGGATCAGGAATGGGATCATGGATCCCTAGGAATAGGGAATGGGATCAGTAATGGGATCAGGAGTGATGCCATAGATGCCTGGGAACAAGTAACAGGATCAGAATGAGAGCAGGAATGGGATTGGGAATGGGGCCATGGAATCGGGCTAGGAATGGGATCAAGAATGGGGCCTTCGATTCCTGGGAATAGGGAATGGGATTGAGAATGGGATGAGGAATTGGGCCATGGATTTCTGGGAATAGGGAATGAGATCAAGAACAGGATCAAGAATGAGGCCCAGGAATGGGATCAGGAACAGGACTATGGATCCCAGAGAATAGGGAATGGGATGGGGAATGGGAATGAAATCAGGAACAGGATCAGGAATGGGGCTGTGGATCTGTGGGAATAGGGAATGGGATTGGGAATGGGATCAAAAATGGGGCCATGGATGATGGGGAATAAGGAATAGGTTCGGGAAGAGGATTGGGAACAGGATCAGGAATGGGATCATGGATCCCTGGGAATGGGGAATGGGATCAGGAATAGGGAATGAGAATGTGGCCATGGATTTCTGGGAATGGGGAATGGGATCAGGAACAGGATCAGGAACGCGGCCCAGGAATGGGGCCATGGATCCCTGGGAATGGGGAATGGGATTGAGAATGCGATGACGAATAGGGCCATGGATTTCTGGGAATAGGGAATGGGATCAGGAATAGGATCTAGAATGGGATTGAGAATGGGGCCATGGATCCCTGGGAATAGGCAGTGGCATTGGGAGTGGGATCAGGAATGAGGCCATGGATCCCTGGGAATGAGGAATAGGATTGGGAATAGGACCAGGAATGGGATCGTGCCATGATCCCCCCAGGATCGGGAATGGGATCTTGGATTCCTGGGAATGGGGAATGGAATCAGGAATGGGGTCATGGATCTGTGGGAGTCGGTAACGGGATTGGAATGAGAGCAGGAATGGGATCAGGTATCAGGCCATGGATTCCTAGGAATAGGGAATAGGATTAGCAGTAGGATTGGGAATAGGATCAGGAATGGGATCATGGATCCCTGGGAATAGGCAATAGGATCAGGAACGGGATTGGGAATGGGGTCAAGAATGGGATTCGGAATGGGATCAGCAATGGGATTCGGAATGGGATGAAGAACAGGATCAGGAATGGAATCAGGAACAGGATCAGGAATGGGATCAGGAACGGGATCAGCAATGGGATCAGGAAGGGGTGAGACACAGACAGGAAAAACCTGAAGCAGACGCCACCCCCCGCTGCCATCCCCCACTGGCGCAGATCCCCAAACCCCAAACCCCAAACCCGCACTCCGGAGCTCCCTCCTCCTTCCCAAATCCCCGGCATGGCGGCTGAGCGCGGCCGTTGCTCCGGCAGGTCCCGGACGCGGCGCTGAGGCCTCCAGGGCTCTACTGCAACCAGCTGGGCTCCGGGGAGCTGCTCAAGGCCGAGCCGGACGGCGCCCAGGTCAGTAGCTGCTCCTCAAACCTCTCGGAGGCTCCAGCGGATGGGAGGATTCCCAAAAAAAATCCGGGATAATCCCGGTTTGGTGCTCACGGAATGGGTTGGGTTGGGTTGGAAGGTTCATCCAGGAGGTCGCGGTTGGGGTGGAGGTGTCGGTGTTGGGTGGCACCAATTGGGGCTGGCGTCACCACGGTGCCACCAGCATTGAGTGACATCCATTGGGTGACACCCATTAGGGTTGGACTCATCATGGTGCCATCAATGTTGATGACACCCATTCGGGTTGAAGCCACCACGGTGTCAGAAGTGTTGGTGACACCCATTGGGTGACACTCATTTGGGTTAAAGCCACCACGGTGTTATCGGTGTTGGTGACACCCATTGGGTGATGCCCATTTAGGGTTGGACTCATCATGGTGCCATCAATGTTGGTGACACCCATTCGGGTTGAAGCCACCACGGTGTCAGAAGTGTTGGTGACACCCATTGGGTGACACCCATTAGGGTTGGACTCATCATGGTGCCATCAGTGTTGGTGACACCCATTGGGTGACACCCATTAGTGTTGAAGCCACCACAGTGTCATCGATGTTGGTGACACCCATTGGGTGATGCCCATTAGGGTTGGAGCCACCAGGGTCACACCAGTGTTGGGTGACACCCGCTGGGTGACACGTCTTGGGGATGAAGTCGCCACAGTCACACTGGCACTGAGTGACACCCATTGGGTGACACCACTTGGGATGAATCCACCAGGGTCCTGTTGCAGTTGGGTGATACCCTTGGGGTTGAAGTCACTAGAGTCCCATCAATGTTGAGTGACACCCATTGGATGACAGCTCTTGGGCTGGAGCCACCAGGGTCCTGCTGGAGTTGAGTGACATCCCCTTGGGTGACACTCGGGTTGGAGCCACCAGGGTCTCAACAGTATTGGGTGACACCTGTTGGGTTGAAGCCACCAAGGGTTCTGCTGGAGTTGGGTGACACCCAGTGGCTTGGAGTCACCAAGATCCCATCAATGCTGCGTGACTCCCACTGGGTGACACCTCTTGGGGTTGAAGCCACCATGGTCACGCCAGTGTTGGGTGACACCCGTTGGGTGACGTCTCTTGGGCTTGAAGCCACCAGGGTCCTGCTGGAGTTGGGTGACACCTGTTAGGGATGAAGCCACCAAGGTCTCACAGGTTTGGGTGACACCCGTTGGGTTCAAGTCAGCACAGTGCCACCAGCATTGGGTGGCACCCATTGGGTGACATCTCTTAGAATTGGAGCCACCAGGGTCTCAACAGCATTGGGTGACACCCATCGGGTGACATCTCTTGGGTTTGGAGCCACCATGGTCCCACAGTGTTGGGTGACACCCCTTGGTTTGAAGCCACCAAGGTGCCACCAAGCGCTGGGTGACACCCGTTGCAGTTGGGTGACGCCCACTGGGTGACAATGAACCTCTGGTGCTGAAGTCACCCCAGTGCCACCACTGCTGGGTGACACACACTGAGGGACACCTTGGCCCTGAAGCCACCGCAGTGCCACCACCGCCAGGTGCCACCAAATCCGCACCCAAAACCTGCGAACGTCGCTCCCGGTGCCGCATCCGCCGGGAACCGGAAATCCGGGATGGCTCCAGGACCTGCGCCCGCCCCACGGCCAACCCCGGGTGCCCCAACCCTGGAGATGTCTCCAAACCCCGCCCCAGCTCCTTTTCAGAGCCCTTTTTTTACCATAATCCCATTTTTTTTTCCTGACTCAACACCTGGAGCCACCAGAACCCTCCCCATCTATGAAAATCTGGGATGGCTCCACCTCCACAGAAATCTGGGATGGCCCCACAAAACCCACCCCACAACCTACCCTGTTCCTCAACCCCCTTGAGGTGTCTCCAGACCCCAGCCCAGCTCCATTCAGAGCCGTTTTCCCACCCTAATCCCAATTTTTTTTTTCCTGGATCAGCGCTGGGAGCCTCCCCATCCACAGAATTAAAAACTCCGAGATGGCTCCAGAACCTCCATCCACACCCCGTTCCTTAAACCCCTTCAGATGTCTCCAACCCTCAGCCCAGCTCCATTTGGAGCTGTTTTTCCACCCTAATCCCAATTTTTTTTCCTGGATCAATATCTGGAGCCACCAGGAGCCTCTCCATCCACAGAATCACGGAATTCAAAAATTCAGGATGGCTCCGTGACCTCCCCCACCCCACATTCCTCAACCCCCTTGAGATGTCTCCAAACTCCACCCCAGCTCCATCTGGAGCTGTTTTTTTGCCATAATCCAAATTTTTTTTCCTGGATCAACATCTGGAGCCACCAGGACCCTCCTGATGCACGAAAATCCAGGGTGGCTCCACCTCCCCACCCCATTCTCGAGGTCTCTTCAGCCACATCCCAACTCCCTTTGGAGCCGTTTTTCCACCCTAATCCCATTTTTTTTCCTGGATCAATATCTGGAGCCACCAGGAGCCTCTCCATCCACAGAATCATGGAATTCAAAAATCCAGGATGGCTCCTGGACCTCACCCACCCCACATTCCTCAACCCCCTTGAGATGTCTCCAAACTCCAGCCCAGCTCCATCTGGAGCTGCTTTTTTGCCATAATCCCATTTTTTTTTCCTGGATCAACATCTGGAGCTACCAGGACCCTCCTAATGCACGAAAATCCAGGATGGCTCCACCTCCACCCACCCCATTCCTCGAGGTCTCTCCAACCCCATCCCAGCTCTGTCCAGAGCCAGTTTTCCACCGTAATCCCAAATTTTTTTCCTAGATCAGTGGCCAGAGCCACCAGGAACCTCCCAATCCACAGAAATCCAGGATGGCTCCACCTCCACCCACTCCCTTGAGATGCCTCCAAACCCCACCCCAGCTCCCTTCTGGAGCCTTTTTTCCACCCTAATGTCAATTTTTTTTCCCCTGGATCAATTCCCAGAGCCACCAAGAACCTCCTGATCCATGGAAATCCAGGATGGCTCCACCTCCACCCACCCCATTCCTTGAGGTCTCTCAAACCCCATCCCAACTCGTTTTCAGAGCCCGTTTTTCCACTGTAATCCCAAGTTTTTTTTCCTGGATCAACACCTGGAGCCACCAGGAACCTCCCAATCCACAGAAACTCAGAATTCAGAAATCCAGGATGGCTCCAGGATCTCCATCCACCCCAAAACCAACTCCATTCCTCAACCCCCTTGAGATGCCTCCAAACCCCACCCCAGCTCCCTTCTGGAGCCTTTTTTCCACCCTAATGTCAATTTTTTTTTCCTGGATCAATTCCCAGAGCCACCAAGAACCTCCTGATCCATGGAAATCCAGGATGGCTCCACCTCCACCCACCCCATTCCTTGAGGTCTCTCAAATCCCATCCCAGCTCCATTTGGAGCCATTTTTTTGCCACAATCCCAAATTATTTTCCTGAATCAACACCTGGAGCCACCAGGAACCTCCTGATCCACAAAAATCCAGGATGGCACCTGGACCTCACCCACCCATTCCTCAACCCCATGAGATATTTCCAAACCTCACCCCAGCTCCATTCCAGAGCCGTTTTTCTGCCATAATCACCAATTTTTTTTCCCTGAATCAACATCTGGAGCCACCAGGAACCTCCCAATCCACGAAAATCCAGGATGGCTCCACCTCCACAGAAATCTGGGATGGCTCCACAAAAATCCACCCCACCACCAACCCTATTCCTCAGTGCCCTTGAGATTTCTCCAGACCCTAGCCCAGCTATTTTTGGAGACATTTTTTTGCCAAAATATCTTTTTTTTTTCCTGGATCAACATCTGGAGCCACCAGGAACCTCCCCATGTATGAAAATCTGGGATGGCTCCACCTCCACCCACCACATGACCAACCCCATTCCTTGAGGATTCTCCAACCCCATCCCAGCTCTGTATGGAGCCGTTTTTTTTCCCTTAATCCCAATTTTTTTTCCTGGATCAATGCCTGGAGCCACCAGGAATCTCCTAATCCACAAAATTCAGAGACGGCTCCAACATCTCAAAAAGATCTGGGACTGGCTCCACCTCCACCCACCCCATACCTCGAGGTCTCTCCAACCCCATCCCAACTGTCTTTTCAGAGCCCGTTTTTCCACTGTAATCCCAAGTTTTTTTTCCTGGATCAACACCTGGAGCCACCAGGAACCTCCCAATCCACAGAAACTCAGAATTCAAAAATCCAGGATGGCTCCAGGATCTCCATCCAATCCCAAAACCAACTCCACTCCTCAACCCCCTTGAGATGCCTCCAAACCCCATCCCTCTTCCCTTTGGAGCCATTTTTCCACTATAATCCAATTTTTTTTTCCTGGATCAACATCTGGAGCCACCAGGAACCTCCCCAATCTATAAAAATCTGGGGTGGCTCCACCTCCACCCACCACATGACCAACCCCATTCCTTGAGGATTCTCTGACCCCATTCCAGCTCTGTTTGGATCTGGTTTTTTGCCCTAATCTCAAATATTTTTCCTGGATCAGGACCTGGAATCACCAGGAACCTCCCAGTCCATGAAAATCCAGGATGGCTCCCCCTCCACCCATCTTGTTCCCTCAACCCCCTTCAGATGTCTCCAAACCCCATCCCAGCTCTGTTTGGAGCTGGTTTTTTGCCCTAATCCCAAATATTTTTCCTGTATCAACACCTGGAGCACCAGGACCCTCCTATTCCACAGAACCCCAGAATTCAAAAATCCAGGATGGCTCCATGACCTCCCCCACCCCACATTCCTCAACCCCCTTGAGATGTCTCCAAACTCCACCCCAGCTCCATCTGGAGCTGTTTTTTTGCCATAATCCCATTTTTTTTTCCTGGATCAACATCTGGAGACACCAGGATCCTCCTGATGCCTCCTGATGCACAAAAATCCAGGATGGCTCCACCTCCACCCACCCCATTCCTCGAGGTCTCTCCAACCCCATCCCAGCTCCCTTCAGAGCAGTTTTTCTGCCATAATCCCAATCCTGGATCAACACCTGTCCAACCCCATCCCAGCTCCCTTCAGAGCCGTTTTTCTGCCATAATCCCAATTTTTTTTTCCTGGATCAACACCTGACATCCACTAGGAACCTCCCAATCCATGAAAATTTGGGATGGCTCCTGGAGCTCACCCACCCCACATTCCTCAACCCCCTTGAGGTGTCTCCAGACCCCATCCCAGCTCTGTTCAGAGCCGTTCTTTTGCCCTAATCCCAAATATTTTTCCTTCATCAGCACCTGGAGCCACCAGGAACCTCCCAATCCACAGAACCACGGATTTCAAAAATCTAGGATGGCTCCACTTCCACCCACTCCACATTCCTCAACCCCCTTGAGATGCCTCCAAACCCCATCCCAGCTCCCTTCAGAGCAGTTTTTGTGCCATAATCCCATTTTTTTTTCCTGGATCAACAGCTGACATCCACCAGGAACCTCCCAATCCATGAAAATTTGGGATGGCTCCTGGGCCTCACCCACCCCACATTCCTCAACCCCCTTCAGATGTCTCCACATCCCATCTGAGCTCCATTTGGAGCCTTTTTTTCTCCTTAATCCAAATTTTTTTTTCCTGGATCAACACCTGGAGCCACCAGGAACCTCCTAACCCACAAAATTCCAGGATGGCTTTACCCACCCCACATTCCTCAACCCCCTTGAGATGCCTCCAAACCCCATCCCTGTTCCCTTTGGAGCCGTTTTTCCACCATAATCCAATTTTTTTTTCTGGATCAACATCTGGAGCCACCAGGAACGTCCCAATCTATGAAAATCTGGGGTGGCTCCACCTCCACCCACCACATGACCCACCCCATTCCTTGAGATGTTTCCAACCCCATCCCAGCTCCCTTCAGAGCAGTTTTTTTACCATAATCCCAATTTTTTTTCCTGGATCAACACCTGACATCCACCAGGAACCTCCCAATCCACCAAATTCCAGGATGGCTCCCCCTCCACCCCACATTCCTCAACCCCCCTGAGATGTCTCCACCCCGCCCCACCTCCCTTGGAGCCGTTTTTTCCGCCTATTTCGTTTTTTCCCCGCAGAGCCGACTGAGCCGCAGCGCTTTTCTTTTTGTAGGACGCGAAGACCGAAGAGTTCTTCTCTGGGGTGGCTCCAGACTAGAGGAGAAGTTCTCTAGTGAGTTTCCCGCTTCACGTAGTTCCCAGATCCCGCTGCCGCCCCTTCCCGGATCCGCTAAATCCCGTTTTTTTTTTTTCTGTTTTTGTTTTCCTTTTTTTTTTTTTTTTTTTGGTTTTTTCGGGAATCCCTCCCAGGTTCAGCAGGTCCAGGTGTTCGCCGACGTCCAGTGCACGGTGAATTTGGTGGGAGATCCTTACCTCAACCCGCCGCCGGCTCCGTTGGCCAATCCCAAAAATCCCGGCGCGCCGCCCGCGCCGCCGCCGCCTCCGCCGGGACAAGGGAAGAGCCTCCTGCAGCAGCTGCTGACGGAATGAAGAGCCCAAAAAAAACAAACCTCGGGAATTCCCCCCACCCCCAAAAAATTAAAAAACCTCGGGAAGATGGACATGAAAAAAAGAGAGAAATTATTATATAGGATCTATTTTTATGGGAATTTTGATATCCAGCCCCGCCGCCGCCGTCGGAATGTTTGGAGCGAAAATGGAAAATGGGGGCAGGGGGGTTTTGGGGAGGGGGGTTGGGGTTTGCACCAAGGTTTGTCCCCTGTTTTTTTGGGGTTTTGGGCCTTTGTCCCTATTTCCCCCCCCATTTTTCCTCCATTTTCCCCGTTTTTCCTTCTTTCTCCTCCTTTCCCCTACTTCCCTTCTTTTTTCTTTTTCTTACTTTCCTCCTTTTCCTCCATTTTTTTCTTTTCCTTCTTTTTCCTCTTTCTCTCCTTTTTCCCCTCTTTTCCTCCTTTTCACTTTTTTATTTTTTGCACTTTCTTCCTTTTCACTTTTTTATTTTTCCCACTTTCCTCCTTTTCCCCCATTTTTTCTCTTTTCTTTCCTGTTTCTTTTTTTCTCCCCTTTTCCTCTTTCCTTCCTTTTCCTCTTTTGCCCCTTTCCTTTTTCTAGTTTTTTCTTTCCTCCTTTTCCTCTTTTGCTCTTTTTCCTTTTTCCTGTTTTCCTCCTTTTCCCCCATTTTTCTTCTTTTCCCTCTTTCCCTCCTCTTTTTCTTCCTTTCCCTTTTCTTATTTTTCCCATTTTCCTTTTTCTCCTTTTTTCTTTCTTTTTTTCCCTTCCCTCCTTTTCCTCTTTTTTGTATTTTCCCCTTTTCTTTTTTTCCCTTTCCTCTTTTTCTCTCCTTTTCCTCTTTCCCCCATTTCTCCTTTTTTTCTTCTTTTCCCCCATTTCCCTTTATTTTTCCCTTTCTTCCTTTTCCTTTTTTGTTTTTTCCTTTTCCCTCCTCTTTTTCTTTTTCCTCCTTTATCCCAATTTTTACTTTTTTTCCTTCTCATCTTTTTCCCTATTTCCCCATTTTTCTATTTTTCCCAATTTCATACCAACATTTAATTTTCCCCATCCCTTTTTCCATTTTCTTCTTTTCCCCTTTTCCAACCATTTCCCCATATTTCCACATTTTCTCATTTTTCCCCTTTTCCCCCTTCCCCTTTTTCCTCCTTTTTTCTCTTTTTCTCCTTTCCCCATTTTTTCCTCCCTTTTCACTTTTCCTCCCTTTTTTCCCATTTCCCCTTTTTCTTCTTTTCCCACCTTTCCTCCCTTTTTTCCCTCTTTTCCTTTTCTCTCTTCCCCCCTCTTTTCTCTCCCTTTTTCCTTCTTTTCTCCCCATTTTCCCTTTCCCTTGTCCCCTTATTTTCCCTTTTTCCTCTTTTCCCTTTTTTCCCTGGTTTTCCTTTTTTCCATTTTCCTTTTTTTCCTAATTCTCCCTTTTTTCCCTTTCTCCCTTTTTCTTTGTCCCCGTCTTTCCCTTATTTTTTCTTTTCTTTCCCCTTTTTATTTTTTCCTATTTTCCGTATTTCCCATTTTCCCTTTCCCTCTTACTTTCACTTTTCCCCTATTTCTTCTTTTTTTTCCTTTTCCCCCTATTTTTAAAATAATTCCCTTATTTTTCCTTTTTCCCCCTTTTTCCTTATTTTTTCTTTTTCTCTTTTCCCCTTTTTTCCTTTTTCCCTTTCCCCTTTTTACTATTTTTCTTTTTTCCTATTTTCCCCTTATTTTTCCTTTTCTCTTTTCCCTCTTTTTTTTCTTTTTTCCCCTTTTCCTTCCCCCTATTTTCCCTTTTTTTTTTCTTTTTCCCCCCTATTCTTTTTCCCCCCCCATTTCCCCTTTCCCCTCTTTTTCCCTTTCCATTTTCCCCATTTTTTCATTTTTTATTATTTTTCCTTTTTCCCATTCTTCCTTTTTTATTTCTCCCTTTTTTCTTTATTTCTTTTTTCTTTCTTTTCCCCCGTTTTACTTTTCCCCCTTTCCTTTTCCCCTATTTTCCTTTTCCCCTTATTTCTTTTTTCTTTCTCCTCTTTTTTCTTTTTCCTTTTTCCTACTTTTTTCTTTTTTCCTTTTTCCCTTTTTTCTTTTTCCACTTTCCCTTTTCCCCTTTCCTTTTCCCTCAATTTCCCCCCTTTTCCCCCACCCACTCCAGGCCCATCCCAATTTTTTAAATTCCCATTCCCGGCTCCAAGAATTCCCAGGAAAACACCAGGAAAAGGAAAAAGAGGAAGAGGAAGAAGAAGGAGGAAGAGGAAGCTCAGTCTCAGCTGGATCTGACGTGGGGCACGGAAAAAAAATTCAAAAACGGGAAAAATCCGGAATTCTGCGGGAAAATCCGACTTTTTTTTTTTCTTCAATCCACGCTCAAAAATTCCCAAATTTTTTTTTTTCCCTTTTCCTTCAGCTCGTGCGTACAATCAGCTTTTTCTAGCAAAAAATCATTAGATTTGTCAGGGTTTTTAGTTTTTCACTAGTAACTACCTACACAAAAAAAGAAAAAATTCATATTTTTGACCCAGTTTTTTCATGTTTTTTGAAGGTTTTCCCATCCCATGGAATTCTGTGGGATGAGGAGGGAAAACCTGGAGTGGCCTAGTCATAAGAAAGAGGGAAAAATGAAAAAAAGATGGAAAAAACAGGGAAAAATCCTTAATAATTTTAGGGAATTAAAAAAATAAAAAAGAGGGAGGGGAGGGCTCTTGATGAGATAATGCCAAGGGGAAAAAGATGGAAAACTTCTGGAAAAACTATGGAAAAAAAACAATAATAATAAAATGGTTCTGTTTTTTTTTTTTCCTGCTTGGATTGTGTTTAACAGCTGGAGTAGCTTTGGATATTTAAAAAATAATAATAATAATAAATAATTAATTAATAATTAATAATAATAAAAGAATAATAATGGAATTCTCTGTCAGGAAAAAGCTTTTTCTTTGTGGGGTTTTCCTTGGAATGAAAATTATAATGAAAATTAAATTTTTTTTAGCCTTGGTGGAATTTTTAGGGAATTTTGGTTTTGTTGTTTCCTACTAAAAATTATGGGGAAAAAAATGAGGAAAAACGGCAAAGAAGAAAAATTTGGAGTTTGCATCCAAAATTTTGGTGGTTCTGGGGGGAATTTGGGATGTGGGAAGAGGAAGAATTTGTGGGAAATGGAAAAATGGGAAAAAATTGAAAATAATGGGAAAGAAAGTGAAAAAAAAGGAGAAAAATTGAAATAAAAAGGAAAAAAATTGAAAAAATGGGGAAAATTGAAAAAAATGTGAAAACGGGGGGGAAATGGGAAAAATTGGGAAAAATGGGGAGAAAAAAAAACTAAATTGGGAAAAAAAGGGAAATTTGATTCCTGGAGCTGAAAATTTGGGAATTCTGGTAGAAAAATGGGGAAAAAAATGGAGCTGGGATGGGATTTTGTGCTGTTTCTTGGGATTGAAATTCCTCAAAATTTCAAATTTTGGAAAAATCAGGGATCTGTGGAATTGGGAAAACCAAGGAAATTTTCCTGGAAATTCCAGGAATTTGAAGGAAAAATCCTCAAATCTCATCCTGAGGAGAATTTCTGTGGTTCCAGGTGGATCCAACTTTTCCTTGGGATTTTTTGGGAATTCCTTCCCAAAATTCCACCAAAATTTTTCCAGGGAAAAATTGGGAATCTTGACAGATTTTTTTTTCCCTTTTTCTCTCATTTTCTTTTCCCTTTTTCCCTTTTCCCCCTCATTTTACTTTGCTCCCTTTTCCCCTGATTTTCCTTTTTTTCCCCATTTTATTTTTTCCCTTTCCCCCCCCCAATTTCCTTTTTTTTTCTCCCCCATTTTCCTACTTTTTTCCTTTTTCCCTAATTTTTCTTTTTTCCTAATTTTTTCTTTTTCCCCCTCATTCTCCATTTTTTATTTTTTCCCCTCATTTTCCTCTTCCCCCCTTTTTCCCTCATTTCCATCCCTTTTTTCTCCTTCCCCCCTCATTTTCCTCCTTTTTTTCCTTTTTCTCTCATTTTCTTTCCCCTTTTTAACCTCATTTTCCTCTTTTTCTCTCCCTTCTCTCATTTTCCTTCTTTTTCCCTAATTTTCTTCCTTTTCCCTCTCATTTTCCTGTTTTTTATTTTTTCCTCATTTTCCTCTTTTTCCCCTAATTTTTCCTCCTTTCCCCTCATTGTCCTTTTTTTCTTTTTTCCTATTTTTCCTCTTTTCCCCCACGTTCTTTTTCCTCATTTTCCTCCTGTTTTTTCCCCCTTTTTCCCTCATTTTCCTCCTTTTTTCCTCAAGTTTCCTCCTTTTTTTTCCTCCATTTTCCTTTTTCCCCCCTCATTTTCCTCCTTTTTCCTCATTTTCCTCCTTTTGTCTTTTCCCTCATGTTCTTCCTTTTTTCTCTCATATTCCTCCTGTTTCTCCCCCTTGTTTTCTCTCATTTTTTCCTCCTCTTCCCTTCATTGTCTTTCTCCCTCATTTTCCTCTTTTTTTCTCAATTTTCCTTTCTCCCCCTTTTTCTTTCATTTTCCTCCTTTTCTTTTCCCTCATTTTCCTCCTCGTTTTTCTCATTTTTTTCTCTCATTTTTTCATCACTTCCCCTTTCTTGTTTTTTCCTCATTTTCCTTTTTTTCTCCATTTTCCTCTTTTCCCCCTTCATTTTCCTCCTTTTCTCTTTTCCCTCCTTTTCTCATTTCCCCTTTTTTCCTCATTTTCCTCCTTTTTTTCTCCATTTTCTCCTTCCCCCCCTTTTCCCTCATTTCCTTTTCCCTCAATTTCCCCTTTTTTCTCTCATTTTTCCTCCTTTCGCTCTCAATTTCTCTTTTTTCTTTTTCCCTCATTTTCCTCTTTTTCTTCCATTTCCCTCCTGATTTTCCCCTTTTTTTTCCTTTTCCTCCTTTCCTTTTTTCCTCATTTTCCTCCTTTTTTCTCCATTTTCCTCCTTTTTTCCCCTCACTTTTCTGTTTCTCCCCTTTTTTCCTCCTTTTTTCTCCATCTTCCTCCTTTTCTCTCCTTTTTTCCCTCATTTTCCCCTTTTTTCTCTCATTTTTCCTCCTTTCCCCTCAGTTTCTCTTTTTTCTTTTCCCTTCATTTTCCTCTTTTTTCCTCCACTTCCCTCCTGATTTTTTCCCCTTTTTTCCTCATTTTTCCTCCTTTTTTCTTTTTTCCTCATTTTCCTCTTTTTTTCTCAATTTTCCTCCTTTTTTCCCCTCACTTTTCTGCTTCCCCCCTTTCCCCCTCATTTTTCCTCCTTTTCCTTCTTTTTCTTTCCGACTTTTTCCACTTTTCCCTTTTTTTCCCCCTCTCCAAAAATCCCACCAGGATTTTCCCAACCCCAAAATCTTTGGGATAACAAATCAAAACCACAGAATTTCCACTGGGAACAACACTTTAAAAAAATCCATGGAATTCCAGCATTGCACAGCCCCAAAAACACAGAATTCGACCCTGGATTTCTCCTGAAAATTCCCAATTTTCCACCCAATTTCTTCCCCAAATTCCTCCTGAAATCCCCAAAATTCCCAATTTCTTTCCCAAATTTCTCCCCTTTCCAAGCAGAAATTATTTCCTGTTAATATTCCCAAATTATTTCCTGTTAAATTTCCAAATTTTCTCCCCAAAATTGCCCCCAAAATTCCCAAATTTTCCCCAAAATTCCTCCAGAAATTCCCAAATTGTCCCTGAAATCCCTAGATTTCCTCCCAAAATTCCTAAGTTCTCAAAATTTCCAAATTTTCTCCCAAAATTCCCTCAAAATCCCCAAATTTCTCCCCAAATTCTCCCCAAAATTCCCAAAGTCCTCTGGAAATTCCCAAGTTTTTCCCCAAATTCCCAATTTTCCCCCCAAATTCCTCCCAAATTTTTCCTAAATTTCCTCCCCAAATCCCCAAATTCCACCCAAAATTCCTCCTCCCAAAATGTCCAAATTCCCAAATTCCTCCTGAAATTCTTCCCCAAAATTTCCTCCTGAAATCCCCAAATTCTCCCCCACAGTCCCTCCCCAAATTCCCCAAATTCTCTCCAAAATTCCCAAAATCCTCCCCAAATTCTTCTCAAAATTCCTCTGGAAATTCCCAAATTTTTCTCTAAATTCCCAAATTTTTCCTAAATTTCCTCCCCAAATTCCACCCAAAATCCCCAAAATTCCTCCCAGAATTTCCAAATTTTTTCCCAAATTCCTCCTGTAATTCTTCCCCAAAATTTCCTCCTGAAATCCCCAAATTCTCCCCCACATTCTCTCCAAAATTCCCAAATTCCTCCCCAAATTTCCTCCCCAAAATCCCCTTTTTTTTTCCACAAATCCCACACATCCCCTCCCATCTTTTTAGGATTTTTGAGGGAAAAAAACCTCAAAATCTTGTGGAAACAAGCCCAAAAAAAAATCCAAAAATTTTTTTTCCAAATTTTTTTTTCACTTGAGGAGTTTGAATTTTCTGAGGTGTGGCTGCACCTGATTTTTGGGGTAAGGTCGGAGAGCCAAACACGTGGGAATTCCCTCGGGATTTTCCATCCACAGCCGGTGATCGACACCTTTATTCTTCAATACCTCTGATAAATTCAGCAGGGAATTTTCATCTGGAGCCTAAAAAAAAAATTTTTAAAAATTCAAATTATGGAATTTTTGAATTCTCAAAATCAAGCTGGGATTCCCATCCCCTTAATGGATTATTGTTTTTTTTCCTCTAATTTTCCTGATTTGCTGATTTTTTTTTAATTTCAGGATTGGAGGGTGTTCAGTAAACATAATTTTTTTAATGGGAATTTTTTTCTCCTTTAGAGAAAATTTTTCTCCTTTGGAGAAAAAAAAAAAATTGGAAATTTTTTGATTTGGAAATCACCGAAATCCTCACAGATTTAAAATCCCCTCATGAATTTCGATTTTAACTCGGCCCTGAGTAGTTCCAAATTCTGGAATAATTCCAGGACGAATTATTATTTTATTCCAAATAATTCCAGGACGAATTATTATTTTATTCCAAATAATTCCACAAGGGAATTATTCTTAATTATTCCCCATATCCAACTAAATTTATTTTGGAATTTCGTCTCCTCCTCTCCCCGTTCGCTGCCAGCACTCGCGCTGTCAGCGAATTTCAGAGAAAAAAATCCTTCCGAATCCTCCTTTTTTTCCCAAATCGACCATTCTCAGCTCCAGAATATTCCCAAAAAATGGTGATTTCCCAAAAAAATCCCGATTTTCCCCCAAAAAATCTCATTTTTCCCTCAGCCCGCCGCGCCCCTCCCAACATGGCGGCCGCCTCCCCCTCAGCGCGGAGCTCCCATCATGCCCCGCGGCCCCGCCGTTACCTCCAGCACCACGGTTCTCATGGCGTCGCCCTGTTCCAGGTACGCGCCGGTGTCGGGGTGCTCCCGGTAACCGTGAATAGCTGCCAGAGCGGCGTGACAGCCCTGAGCCACCACAGCACCGAGCGGCCACGAGCGGGGAGGCCGCGCCAGGTCCCCGCGGAGCACCACGTACTGCACTAACCCCGCTGTAGCAGCCGCCATGTTGCCGTACGGAACCGCGCGGGCTGCTGGGAGAAGGGAAGGGGGAGCAGACAGGGCGCCGCCATGTTGTTGTACGGAACCGCGCGGGCTGCTGGGAGAAGGGAAGGGGGAGCAGACAGGGCGCCGCCATGTTGTTGTACGGAACCGCGCGGGCTGCTGGGAGAAGGGAAGGGGGAGCAGACAGGGCGCCGCCATGTTGGTGTACGGAAGGCGGCGTGCGTGATGACGCACTTCCGGCGGCGCTGAGGCGGGAAAGTTGAGGTGAGCGCGGAGCCCTCACGGAGGGATTTGGGATCTCGGGGGGATTTGGGGGAATTTTTTTGGGATAATTCCGGGGAAAAATTTTTTGGGATAATTCCGGGGAAAATTTTTTGGGATAATTCCTGGGGAAAATTTTTTGGGATCGTCCCTGTCACGTTTTGGGATCATCCCCGCCCAAAAATCCCCCAAAATCCCTCCCGTTCCCACAGTCCCGGCCCGTTTTCCCTGTGAAAAAATCCCCAAATTTATTAAAAATTAATTTTATTTTTTCATTTCCATCCAATTTTCCCTCAAAAAAAAGATCCCCAAATTTATTAAAAATTAATTTTATTTTTTCATTTCCATCCAATTTTCCCTCAAAAAAAATCCCAAATTTATGCAAAATAATTGCGATTTTTTCCATTTCCACCCCCCTTTCCCTGTGAAAAAAATCCCCAAATTTATTAAAAATTAATTTTATTTTTTCATTTCCATCCAATTTTCCCTGTGAAAAAATTCCCAATTTTATGGAAAATGAAAAGATTTTTTTCCATTCCCATCCCATTTTCCCTGAAAAAAAATCCCCCAATTTATGGAAAATTAAAAATTTTTTTCCATTCCTATTCCATTTTCACTTTAAAAAAATTACCAAATTTTCTAAAATTAAGATATTTTTTCCCATTTTCATCCCATTTTCCCCCCTAAAAAAATTCCCAAATTTATGGAAAAATTAATTTTTTTTTCCCATTCCCATTCCATTTTCATACTAAAAAAATTTCCAAATTTATGGAAAATTAAAATATTTTTTTCCCATTTCCATCCCATTTTCCTCCCTAAAAAAAATCCCAAATTTTTTAAAAATTAACAGGAATTTTTTTCCTTTCCCATCCCATTTTCCCTCAAAAAAATTCCCAGATTTATAGAAAATTAAAAGATTTTTTTCCCATTCCCATTCCATTTTCCCTGAAAAAAAATCCCCAAATTTATGGAAAAATTAAAATATTTTTTCCCATTTCCATCCCATTTTCCTCCCTAAAAAAATCCCAAATTTTTAAAAAATTAACAGGAATTTTTTCCATTCCCATCCTATTTTCTCTTTAAAAAAATTCCCAAATTTTTAAAAATTAAAATATTTTTTCCCATTTTCATCCCATTTTCCCCCCTAAATAAATTCCCAAATTTATGGAAAATTAAAATATTTTTTCCCATTCCCATTCCATTTTCCTTGTGAAAAAAATCCCAAATTTATGGAAAAATTAATTTTTTTTCCCATTCCCATCCCATTTTCATACTAAAAAAATTTCCAAATTTATGGAAAATTAAAATATTTTTTTTCCCATTTCCATCCCATTTTCCTGTGAAAAAAATTCCCAAATTTATGGAAAATTAAATTTTTTTTTTCCCATTTCCACCCCATTTTCCTACCTAAATAAATTCCCAAATTTATGGAAAAATTAATTTTTTTCCCATTCTAATCCCATTTTCATACTGAAAAAAATTTCCAAATTTATGGAAAATTAAAATATTTTTTTTTCCATTTCCATCCCATTTTCCTACCTAAAAAAAATCCCAAAATTTTTTAAAATTAACAGGAATTTTTTCCATTCCCATCCCATTTTCCCTGAAAAAAAAAATTCTCAAATTTATGGAAAAATTAAAATATTTTTTCCCATTCCCATCCCATTTTCATACTAAAAAAATTTCCAAAATTTATGGAAAAATTAAAATATTTTTTTCCCATTTCCATCCCATTTTCCTCCCTAAAAAAAATCCCAAATTTTTAAAAATTAACAGGAATTTTTTCCCATTCCCATCCCATTTTCCCTAAAAAAATCCCCAAATTTTCTAAAATTAAAATATTTTTTCCCATTTTCATCCCATTTTCCTCCCTAAAAAATCCCAAAATTTTTTAAAATTAACAGGAATTTTTTCCATTCCCATCCTATTTTCTCTTAAAAAAAAATTTTCGATTTTTTTAAAATTAAAATATTTTTTCCCATTTCCATCCCATTTTCCCTAAAAAAATTCCCAAATTTATGGAAAAATTAAAATATTTTTTCCCATTTCCATCCCATTTTCCCTAAAAAAATTCCCAGATTTATGGAAAAATTAAAATATTTTTTCCCATTTCCATCCCATTTTCTTACCTAAAAAAAAAAATCCCAAATTTTTAAAAAATTAACAGGAATTTTTTCCATTCCCATCCTATTTTCTCTTAAAAAAAATCCCAATTTTTTAAAAATTAAAATATTTTTTCCCATTCCCATCCCATTTTCCCCCCTGAAAAAATTCCCAAATTTATGGAAAAATTAATTTTTTTTTCCCATTCCCATCCCATTTTCTCTGAAAAAAATTCCCAAATTTATGGAAAATTTTAATTGATTTTTCTTTTTTTTCCAGCCCCAAATTTTTGAGATTTTCCAGGAATTCCCCAGGGATGGATCCTGGGAAAGAAGAGCAGGAAAAGGAAGAAAAAATGGATTTTCCACATGGTGAGTTCCCAAAAATTCCCAAATTTTCCCCAAAATTATTCCTAAATTCCCAAATTCCCCCCAAAATTCCCAAATTCTTCCCCAAATTCTTCCTGAAATTCTAAATTTCTTCCTAAAATCTAAAATTTCATCCAAAATTCCCAAATTCCTCCTAAAATACCCAAAGTTTCCAAAATTCCTCTAAAATCCCAAATTCTTCCCCAAATTCTCAAATTTTTGTCCCCAAATTTCTCCAAAAATTCCCAAATTCTTGCCCAAATTTTTCATGAAATTCCCAAATTTCTCCAAAATCCTCTAAATTTCATCCCAAATTTCTCAAATTTCTCCCCAAATTCCTCCTAAAATACCCAAAGTTTCCAAAATTCTTCCCAAAATTCTCAAATTCTTCCCCAAAATTCCCAAATTCTTCCCCAAATTCCTCCCAAAATTCAAAAATTCTTTCCAAAATTCCCAAATTTCCCCCCAAAATCGCCAAATTCTTCTCAAAATTCTTCCAAAAATTCTGAAATTCTTCTACAAGTTTCCAAATTTCCTCCCAAATTTCTTCCTAAAATCCCCAAATTCTCTCCTAAAACCCCCAAATTCCCCAATTCCTCCCCAAATACCCAAACTTCTTTCTAAAATCTCCAAATTTCCTCCTAAAATTTCCAAATTTTCTCTCCAAATCCCCAAATTTCTCCCAAAACCCGCCCAAAAAAGCACAAATTTCCTCTTAAGTCCCCAATTTTATTCCCAAAACTCCCAAATTTCTTCCTAAAATCCCCAAATTCTCTCCCAAAATCCCCAAATTCTTTCCCAAATTTCTTCCTAAAATTCCCAAATTCCCTCCTAAAATCCCCCAAATTCCCCAATTCCTCCCAAAAATCCCCAAATTTTGTCCTGAAATCCCAAAAGTTTCCCCAAAAATGCCAAAATTTCCTCCTGAACACCCAAAATTCTTCCCAAAATTCCCAAATTTCTTCCTAAAATCCCAAGATTTCCTCTTTAAATTCCCAAATTCTCTCCCAAAATCCCCAAATTTCTCCCAAAATCTCCAAATTTCCTTCCCAAAAACCCCCAGATTTCCTCCTAAAATTTCCCAAATTTCTTCCTAAAACCCCCAAATTTCCTCCTAAAAATCCCCAAATTTCCTCCTAAAACCCCCAAATTCTCGAATTCCTCCCCAAATACCCAAACTTTTTTCTAAAATCTCCAAATTTCCTCCTAAAATTTCCAGATTTTCTCTCCAAATCCCCAAGTTTCTTCCTAAAATCCTCGAATTTCTTCCTAAAATCCCCAAATTTCTTCCCAAAACCCCCAAATTTCCTCCTAAAACCCCCAAATTTCTTCCTAAAACCCCCAAATTTCCTCCTAAAATCCTCCAAATTCCCCAATTCCTCCCAAAAATCCCCAAGTTTTGTCCTGAAATTCCAAAATTTCCTCCTAAAACCCCCAAATTTCTTCCTAAAATCCCCAAATTCTCTCCCAAAATTTCCTCCTAAAATCCTCAAATTTCCTCCTAAAATCCCCAAATTTCCTCCTAAAATCCCCAAATTTTCTCCTAAAATCCTCCAAATTCCCCAATTCCTCCCAAAATCCCCAAGTTTTGTCCTGAAATCCCCAAATTTCCTCCTAAAATCCCCAAATTTCCTCCCAAAACCCCCAAATTTCTTCCTAAAATCCCCAAATTCTCTCCCAAAATTTCCTCCTAAAATCCCCAAATTTCCTCCTAAAACCCCCAAATTTCCTCCCAAAACTGCCAAATTTCTTCCTAAAATCCCCAAATTTCCTCCTAAAATCCTCAAATTTCCTCCTAAAATCCCCCAAATTCCCCAATTCCTCCCAAAAATCCCCAAATTTTGTCCTGAAATCCCAAAATTTTCTCCTAAAAACCCCAAATTTCCTCCTAAAACCCCCAAATTTCCTCCCAAAATTGCCAAATTTCTTCCTAAAATCCCCAAATTTCTTCCCAAAACCCCCAAATTTCTTCCTAAAACCCCCAAATTTCCTCCTAAAATCCTCCAAATTCCCCTTTTCCTCCTAAAATCCCCAAGTTTTGTCCTGAAATTCCAAAATTTCCTCCTAAAACCCCCAAATTCCTTCCTAAAATCCCCAAATTCTCTCCCAAAATTTCCTCCTAAAATCCTCAAATTTCCTCCCAAAATCCCCAAATTTCCTCCTGAAATCCCCAAATTCTCTCCCAAAATTCTTACTAAAATCCTCAAATTTCCTTCTAAAATCCCCAAATTTCCTCCTAAAATCCCCAAATTTCCTCCCAAATTTCTTCCTAAAATCCTGAAATTTCCTCCTAAAACCCCCAAATTTCCTCCTAAAATCCCCAAATTCTCTCCCAAAATCCCCAAATTTTGTCCCGAAATCCCCAAATTTTCTCCCAAAATTCTTCCTAAAATCCCCAAATTTCCTCCCAAAACCCCCAAAATTCTTCCTAAAATCCCCAAATTTCTTCCTAAAATCCCCAAATTTCCTCCCAAAATTCTTCCTAAAATCCCCAAATTTCCTCCTAAAACCCCCAAATTTCGTGCTAAAATCCCCCAAATTCCCCAATTCCTCTCAAAAATCCCCAAGTTTTTTCCTGAAATCCCAAAATTTCCTCCTAAAACTCCCAAATTTCTTCGTAAAATCCCCAAATTTCCTCCTAAAATCCCCAAATTTCTTCCTAAAACGCCCAAATTTCCTCCCAAAATCCCCAAATTTCCTCCTGAAATCCCCAAATTCTCTCCCAAAATTCTTACTAAAATCCTCAAATTTCCGTCTAAAATCCTCAATTTTCCTCCTAAAATCCCCAAAATTCCTCCTAAAATCCCCCAAATTTCCCAATTCCTCCCAAAAATCCCCAAGTTTTTTCCTGAAATCCCAAAATTTCCTCCTAAAATCCCCAAATTGCTTCCTAAAACCCCCAAATTTCCTCCCAAAATTCTTCCTAAAATCCTCAATTTTCCTCCTAAAATCCCCAAATTTCCTCCCAAAACTCCCAAATTTCTTCCTAAAATCCCCAAATTTCCTGCTAAAATCCCCGAATTTTTTCCCCAAATCCCCGAATTTTTTCCCCAAATCCCCATTTTTCCCCCAAATCCCCATGAACCCCATTCCTTTCTCAGGGGTGCTGTCCCAGCTGGAGCAGTTGGAGGGCCGGGCTCGGGGCCGGGCCGTGGCTCAGCAGCGCCGGGAGCGGCTCCGGCAGCGCCGGGAACTCCTGAAACGCCGAATCCGGGAGCTGCGGCAGCGCCGGGAGCGGCTGCGGGAGCAGCTCAGGCAGGCGGTGAGAGGCAACAGAAAATCCAAAAAATGGACAAAAAATCCCAGGGAATTCCTAGAATTCTGGAGTCCTAAACGAAATTCTTGAATTCTTATCAAAATTCCCAAATTTCTTCCTGAAATGCCGAATCCGGGAGCGGCTGCGGGAGAGGCTCAGGCAGGCGGTGAGAGGGAACAGAAAATCCCAAAAATGGACAAAAAAAATCTCAGGGAATTCCCAGAATTCTGGAGTCCTAAACAGAATTCTTGAATTCTTATCAAAATTCCCAAATTTCTCCCTGAAAAACCGAATCTGGGAGCGGCTGCGGGACCGGCTCAGGCAGGTGGTGAGAGGGAACAAAAAATCCCAGAGAATGAACAAAAAAATCTGAGGGAGTTCCCAGAATTCTGGAGTCCTAAACGAAATTCCTGAATTCTTATCAAAATTCCCAAATTTCTCCCTGAAATCCCGAATCCGGGAACGGCTGTGGGACCGGGAGCGGCTGCGGGAGAGGCTCAGGCAGGCGGTGAGAGGGAACAGAAAATCCAAAAAATGGACAAAAAAATCTCAGGGAATTCCCAGAATTCTGGAGTCCTAAACAAAATTCCTGAATTCTTATCAAAATTCCCAAATTTCTCCCTGAAATCCCAAATCCGGGAGCGGCTGCGGGAGAGGCTCAGGCAGGCGGTGAGAGGGAACAGAAAATGCCAAAAAATGGACAAAAAATCCCAGAGAGTTCCCAGAATTCTGGAGTCCTAAACGAAATTCTTGAATTCTTATCAAAATTCCCAAATTTCTCCCCGAAATCCCGAATCCAGGAGCTGCGGCAGCGCCGGGAGCGGCTGCGGGACCGGCTCAGGCAGGCGGTGAGAGGGAACAGAAAATGCCAAAAAATGCACCAAAAATCCCAGGGAATTCCTACGATTTTGGAGTCCTAAATGAAATTATTGAATTCTTATCAAAATTCCCAAATTTTTTCCCGAAAAACCGAATCCGGGAGCGGCTGCGGGAGAGGCTCAGGCAGGCGGTGAGAGGGAGCAGAAAATCCCAAAAATGGACAAAAAAATCCCAGGGAGTTCCCAGAATTCTGGAGTCCTAAACGAAATTCTTGAATTCTTATCAAAATTCCCAAATTTCTTCCTGAAATCCCGAATCTGGGAGCGGCTGCGGGAGAGGCTCAGGCAGGCGGTGAGAGGGAAGAGAAAATCTCACAGAGAATGAACAAAAAATCCCAGAGAGTTCCCAAAAAATCCCAGAGAGTTCCCAAAAATCTCACGGAATTCCCAAAAAAATTCCAGGGAATGAATGAAAATCTCACAGAATTCCGAAAAAACCTCACGGAATTCCCAAAAAATCTCACGGAATGAATAAAAAAAATCTCACAGAATTCCCAGAAAATCCCTGCTGGAATTCCCAAAAAATCCCAGGGAATTCCCCTAAAATCTCAGCTAGGAATTCCCAAAATAGCTCACGGAATTCCCAAAAAATCCCAGAGAGTTCCCAAAAAAGTGACAGAATTCCCAAAAAATCCCAGAGAGTTCCCAAAAAAGTGACAGAATTCCCAAAAAATCCCTGCTGGGAATTCCCAAAAAATCCCAGAGAGTTCCCAAAAAATCCGAGAGGGTTCCCAAAAAAATCCAAGGGAATGAACAAAAAATCTCCTGGAATTCCCAAAAAATCTCACGGAATGAACAAAAAAACCTCACAGAATTCCCAGAAAATTCCTGCTGGGAATTCCCAAAAAAATCTCACAAAATTCCCAAAAAATCTCATGGAATTCCCAAAAAATTTGATGGAATTCCCAAAAAATTCCAAAGATTTCCTAGAAAATCCATGATGGGAGTTCCCAAAAAATCTCACAGAATGAGCAAAGAAATCCCAGAGAGTTCCCAAAAAATCCCAGAGAAGGAACAAAAAAATCTGAGGGAGTTCCCAGAATTCTGGAGTCCTAAACAAAATTCCTGAATTCTTATCAAAATTCCCAAATTTCTCCCCGAAATCCCAAATCCGGGAGCGGCTGCGGGAGCGGCTCAGGCAGGCGGTGAGAGGGAACAGAAAATGCCAAAAAATGGACAAAAAAAACCTCAGGGAATTCCCAAAACATCTCAGAGGATGAACAAAAAAAACCCAGAGAGATCCCAAAAAATCCCAGAGAATGAACAAAAAATCCCATGGAACTGCAAAAAACCCCAAAGAGTTCCCAAAACATCCCGCGGGATTCCGAGAAAATCCTAGAGAATTCCCAAAAAATCTCACAGAATTCCCAAAAAATCTCCCAGAATGAGCAAAAAATTTCCCAGAATGAGCAAAAAAATCCCAGAGAGTTCCCAAAAAAATCCCAGAGAGTTCCCAAAAAAATCCCAGGGAATGAAGGAAAATATCACAGAATTCCCCAAAAAATCTCACAGAATTCCCAAAAAATCTCACAGAATGAGCAAAAAAAATCTCACAGAGTTCCCAAAACATCCCACCTGGGAATGAACGAAAATCTCACAGAATTCCCAAAAAACCTCAGAGAATTCCCAGAAAATCTCAGCTGGGAATTCCCAAAAAAATCCCAGAGAGTTCCCAAAAAAATCCCAGGGAATGAACGAAAATCTCACAGAATCCCCCAAAAAAACTCAGAGAATTCCCAGAAAATCTCCCAGAATGAGCAAAAAAATCCCAGAGAGTTCCCAAAAAATCCCAGGACTGAATGAAAATCTCACAGAATTCCCAAAAAAATCTCACAGAATTCCCAAAAAATCCCAGAGAGTTCCCAAAAAATCCCAGAGAGTTCCCAAAAAAATCTCAGAGAGTTCCCAAAAAATCCCAGGACTGAATGAAAATCTCACAGAATTCCCAAAAAAATCTCACAGAATTCCCAAAAAATCCCAGAGAGTTCCCAAAAAATCCCAGAGAGTTCCCAAAAAAATCTCAGAGAGTTCCCAAAAAATCCCAGAAAATTCCCAGAAAATCTCATCTGGGAATTCCTAAAAATCATCTCACAGAATTCCCAAAAAATCTCACAGAATTCCCAGAAAATCTCAGCTGGGAATTCCCAAAAAATCCCAGAGAGTTCCCAAAAAAATTCAAGGGAATTCCCAAAAAATCTCACAGAATTCCCAAAAAATCTCATGGAATTCCCAAAAAATCTCACGGAATGAACAAAAAAATCTCACAGAACTCCCAGAAAATCCCTGCTGGAATTCCCAAAACATCCCAGTGAATTCCAATAAAATCTCACAGAATTCCCAAAAAAATCCCAGAGAGTTTCCAAAAAATCCCAGTGAATTCCCAGAAAATCTCAGCTGGGAATTCCCAAAAAAAAATCTCACAGAATGAACAAAAATGTCACAGAATTCCCAGAAAATCCCACCTGAGAATTCCCCAAAAATTCCAAAGATTTCCTACAAATTCCTTCTGGCAATTCCCAAAAAGTCCCAGAGAATTCCCAGAAAATCTCAGCTGGAAATTCCCTAAAAATTCCAGAGAGTTCCCAAAAAATCTCACTTGGGAATTCCCAAAATTCAGGAATTGTAACCAAAATTCCTGAATTCTAACCAAAATTCCAAAATTTCCTCTCCAAAATTCCCAAATTCTTCCTCAAATTTCTCTTGAAATCTCCAAATTCTCCCCAAAATTCCCAAATTTCTCCCATTTCCATTCATTAATTCCTCCAAAAATTCCCAAATTTTTCCCCAGATTTTTCCCAAAAAATTCCCGAATTTCTTCCCAAATTTCCTCCAGAAAACTCCCAAAAATCTTCTCAAAAATCCCCAAGTTCGTCCCAAAAATTCATCCCAAAATTCCGGAATTTCCTCCCCAAAATTCCCAGATTTCTCTCCAAAATTCCCAAATTTCTCCCCAAAATTCCCAAACTTATTCCCAAAACATTCTCTAATTCTTCCCCAAATTCCTCCCAAAAATACCAAATTTCCTCCCCAAAATTCCTGATTTTCCTCCCAAATTTTTCCCAAATTTCTCCCCAAAATTCTTCTCACAAAATCCCCAAGTTCTTCCCAAAATTCATCCCAAAATTCCAGAATTTCCTCCCCAAAATTCCCAAATTTCTCCCCAAAAATCCCCAAATTCCTCCCAGAATTCCCAAATTCTCCCCAGAATTCCCAAACTTTCCCAAATTTCTCCCATTTCCATTCATGAATTCCTCAAAAGAGATTCCCAAATTTTTTCCCAAAATTTTTCCCAAAAATTCCCAAATTTCTCCCCAAAAATTCCCAAATTTCCTCCCAAAACTCCCAAAAATCTTCTCAAAAATCGCAAATTCTTCCCAAAATTCATCCCAAAATTCAAATTTCCTCCCCAAAGGATTCTCAGATTTCTCCCCTAAAATTCCCAAAGCTTATTCCCAAAACATTCTCTAATTCTTTCCCCAAATTCCTCCCAAAATCCCAAATTTCCTCCCCAAAATTCCTGATTTTTCCTCTGAGATTTTTCCCCAAATTTCTTCCCAAAATTTCCAAATTTCTCCCCAAAATTCTTCTCACAAAATCCCAAGTTCTTCCCAAAATTCATCCCAAAATTCAGAGATTTCCTCCCCAAAATTCCCAAATTTCTCCCCAAAAATCTAGAATTCCTCCCAGAATTCCCAGAATTCTCTCCTAGAGTCCCAAAGCTTTCCCAAATTTCTCCCATTTCCATTCATGAATTCCTCCCAAAATTCCCAAATTCTTCCCCAAAATTCCTCCCAAAAGAATTCCCAAATTCTCCCCAAGGAGTTTTCCCAAATTTCTCCCCTTTTCCAATCCCAAATTTCCTCCCAAATTCTTCCCAAAATTCTCCCCCTAAGCGTCCAAGAATTCTTGAAATCCCAAAATTTCTTCTTTTTTCCATTCATGAATTTTTCCCCAAATTTCTTCTGAAATTCCCATTTTCCCAGGAATCTGGGGTGGGGTTTTCCTGGAATTTTGGGGGATTTTGGAATGGATTCCTGGATTTTTTTCAGGGAGTTGGGAAATTCAGGGAATTCGTCGGGATCGGGATCCTCGGGAAGTGCTGGAGTGGAGAATCCAGAAGTGTCGTGACCTGCTCCAGATGTTCCGGTTCACGGGTAACAGAAAAAAAAAAAATCCCCAAATTTTTTGGGAAGAGGCAGAATTCCCAAGAAACTGGGTGAGAAAGGAGCTGGAAAATTGAGAATTCCTTGGGAAAATCGGGAATTCTTCAGGAAATTCCTGAAATTTCCCGAGGAATGAGCGGGAAATTCCAGACCAAATTCCCGGATTCCATTTCCAGAATTTTCTGGATCCAGTTCCCAAAATTTTTCTGGAATTTTCAGCAGGGATCAGCGGGAAGCTCCAGATGAAATTCCCAGATCCAGTTCCTGGAATTTTCCTGGGTCCAATTCCCAGAATTTTCCTGGAATTTTCCTGGAATTTTCTCAGAATTTTCCCAGGGATCAGTGGGAAACTCCAGATCCAGTTACTGGATCCGATTCTCGGATTTATGGGATTTTCCTGGATTCAATTCCTGGAATTTCTCCTGGGGATTTTCTGGAATTTTCCCAGAATTTTCTGGATCCACTTGCTGGAAGTTTCCCGGATCAAATTCCTGGAATTTTCCCGGATCCAATTCCCGGTTCCATTTCCTGATAATTCCTGAAATTTCCCCAGGAATCAGCGGGAAATTCAGGACCAAATTCCCGGATTCCATTTCCAGAATTTTCTGGATCCAGTTCCCAAAATTCTGGAATTTTCAGCAGGGATCAGTGGGAAACTCCAGATGAAATTCCTGAAATTCTCTGGATGAATTTTTTGAAATTTTCCAGAATTTCCCCACAGGGTTCAGCGGGAAACTCCGGATCCAATTCCTGGAATTTTCCCAGATCCAATTCCTGGAATTTTCCTCGATCCAAATCCCGGATTTATGGGATTTTCCTGGATTCAATTCCTGGAATTTTTCCTGGGGATTTTCTGGAATTTTCCCAGAATTTTCTGGATCCACTTGCTGGAATTTTCCCGGATCCAATTCCCGGTTCCAGTTCCTGATAATTCCTGAAATTTCCCCAGGAATCAGCGGGAAATTCCGGACCAAATTCCCGGATTCCATTTCCAGAATTTTCTGGATCCAGTTCCCAAAATTTTCTGGAATTTTCAGCAGGGATCAGTGGGAAACTCCAGATGAAATTCCCAAAATTCTCTGGATGAAATTTTTGAAATTTTCCAGAATTTTCGCACAAGGATCAGCGGGAAACTCCAGATCCAATTCCTGGAATTTTTCCCAGATCCAATTCCTGGAATTTTCCTGCATCCAATTCCCAGAATTTCCCAGATCCAATTCCTGGAATTATTCTGGATCCAATTCCTGGAAATTTCCAGATCCAATTCCTGGAATTTTCCTAGGTTAAATTCCCAGAATTTCCTCAGATCCAACTCCTGGAATTTCCTCAGATCCAATTCCTGGAAATTTCCTGGATCCAATTCCCGGAATTTTCCCGGATCAAATTCCCAGAATTTTTCTGGATCCAATTCCTGCAATTTCGCAGATCCAATTCCTGAAATTTCCTGGATCCAATTCCTGGAATTTTCCTGGATCCAATTCCCAGAATTTCCCCAGATCCAATTCCTGGAAATTTCCTACATCCAATTTCTCAGATTTCCTTGATCCAATTCCCAGAATTTCCTCTGATCCAATTCCTGGAATTTTCCCAGATTCAATTCCCAGAATTTCCTCAGATCCAATTCCAGGAATTTTCCTGCATCCAATTCCTGGAAATTTCCTGGATCCAATTCCCAGAATTTCCTCAGATCCAATTCCAGGAATTTTCCCGGATCGAATTCCTGGAATTTCCCGGCTCCAATTCCCAACGTTTCCCCGAAATCCCCGCAGGGATCAGCGGGCAGCTGAGCAACCACGGCATCTCCTTCTCCTTGCACACGTCCTTCGAGGGCTCCCTGCTGGATTCCTTCCGCGTGGAGCTGCAGGAGCTGCGGCACTTGCGGCGATTCCGCCTGCGCCGCCATTCCCTGCCCCCCTTCATCCCCCTCGATCGCCTGGCCAATTCTCCCCAGAATTCCCAAATTTTCCCAAATTTCTCCCCTTTCCATTCATGAATTCCAGTGGGAAACTCTGGATTCAATTCCAGGAATTTTTCCCAGGGATATTCTGGAGTTTTCCTGGAATTTTCCCGGATCCAGTTCCCGGTTCCAGTTCCTGATAATTCCTGAAATTTCCCCAGGAATCAGCGGGAAATTCAGGACCAAATTCCCGGATTCCATTTCCAGAATTTTCCTGGATCCAGTTCCCAAAATTTTCTGGAATTTTTAGGAGGGATCAGTGGGAAACTCCAGATGAAATTCCCGGAAATCCCTGGATGAAATTTTTGAAATTTTCCAGAATTTCCCCACAGGGATTAGCAGGAAAATCCAGATCCAATTCCTGGAATTTTTCCCAGGGTTTTTTTTGAGTTTTCCTGGAATTTTCCTTGATCCAATTCCCAAAATTTCCAGATCAAATTCCTGGATTTTCCCTGGATCTCAATTACCAGTATTTCCTCAGATCCATTTCCTGGAAATATCCAGATCCAATTTCTGCAATTTTCCCAGATCCAATTCCCAGAATTTCCTCAGATCCAACTCCTGGAATTTCCTCAGATCCAATTCCTGGAAATTTCCTGGATCCAATTCCTGGAATTTCCTGGATCCAATTCCTCAAATGTCCTGGATCCAAGTTCCAGAATTTCCTCAGACCCAATTCCTGGAAATTTCCTTGATCCAATTCCTAGAATTTCCTCAAATCCAATTCGAGAAAATTTCCAGGATCCAATTCCTGGAATTTTCCTGGATTCAATTCCTGCAATTTCCCAGATCCAATTCATGGAAATTTCCTGCATCCAATTCCTGGAAGTTTCCTGGATTCAATTCCCAGAATTTTCCAGATCCAATTCCAGGAATTTTCCCGGATCGAATTCCTGGAATTTCCCGGCTCCAATTCCCAACGTTTCCCCGAAATCCCCGCAGGGATCAGCGGGCAGCTGAGCAACCACGGCATCTCCTTCTCCTTGCACACGTCCTTCGAGGGCTCCCTGCTGGATTCCTTCCGCGTGGAGCTGCAGGAGCTGCGGCACTTGCGGCGATTCCGCCTGCGCCGCCATTCCGTGCCCCCCTTCATCCCCCTCGATCGCCTGGCCCGGGAGTTCCTGCCCCAGGATCCTCGGGAGTTCCTGGTCATTCTCTTCCAGCACCTCAACGCTTTTGTGGCCAGGAGGCACCAGCTCCAAAAATTCCAGGTGGGAATCCCAAAATTTTTATCCGAAATTCCCAAATTTTTGTAGCAAAGCTCGTCGTTTTCATCCTCAAATTTCTCACAAATTTCTCTTCAAATTCCGACATTTCTTCTCAAAATTCTTCTCAAAATTCTCTCAAATTTCTCCCAAATTTTCCCCAAATTCCCAAAGTTTGGACTCTCAAATTTCTCAACTTTCTTTCCAAAATCCTTCCCAAATTTTTCCCCAAAAATACCCAAATTTCTTCCATTTTTCCTAAATTTTTCCCCCAAGTTTCCTGAATTCCTTCCCCTAATTCCTGAAATTTCCCAGATTTCTTCCCCAAAATCTCAAATTCTTTCCCAAAATTTCTCCCAGAATTCCAGGTGGGAATTCCAAAATTTTTATCCAAAATTCCCAAATTTTTGTAGCAAAGCTCGTCGTTTTCATTCTCAAATTCTCAAATTTCTCTTCAAATTCCGACATTTCTTCTCAAAATTCTTCTCAAAATTCTTCCCGAATTTCTCTCAAATTTCTCCCAAATTTTCCCCAAATTCCCAAAGTTTGGATTCTCCCAAATTCCTCAACTTTCTTTCCAAAATTCTTTCCAAATTTTTTTCCAGATTTTTCCCCAAAAATACCCAAATCTCTTCCAATCTTCCTAAATTTTTCCCCCAAGTTTCCTGAAATTCTTTCCCTAAATCCTGAAATTCCCCAGATTTCTTCCCCAAAATCTCAAATTCTTTCCCAAAATTTCTCCCAGAATTCCAGGTGGGAATTCCCAAAATTTTTATCCAAAATTCCCAAGTTTTTGTAGCAAAACTCATCGTTTTCATCCTCAAATTCTCAAATTTCTCGCAAATTTCTCTTCAAATTCCGACATTTCTTCTCAAAATTCTTCTCAAAATTCTTCTCGGATTTCTCTCACATTTCTCCCAAATTTTCCCCAAATTCCAAAGTTTGGACTCTCAAATTTCTCAACTTTCTTTCCAAAATCCTTCCCAAATTTTTCCCCAAAAATACCCAAATTTCTTCCATTTTTCCTAAATTTTTCCCCCAAGTTTCCTGAATTCCTTCCCCTAATTCCTGAAATTTCCCAGATTTCTTCCCCAAAATCTCAAATTCTTTCCCAAAATTTCTCCCAGAATTCCAGGTGGGAATTCCAAAATTTTTATTCGAAATTCCCAAATTTTTGTAGCAAAACTCGTTGTTTTCATCCTCAAATTCTCAAATTTCTCTCAAATTTCTCTTCAAATTCCGACATTTCTTCTCAAAATTCTTCTCAAATTTCTCCCGAATTTTCCCCAAATTCCCAAAGTTTGGATTCTCTCAAGTTTTTCCAAAATTCTTCCCAGATTTTTTCCCCAACTTCTTCCCAAATTTCTCCCAAATTTCTCTTCGAATTCCCAAATTTCTTCCCAAAGTTCTCAAATTCTTTCCAAATCCCTTCCAAAAATTCCCACTTTGCATTCTCCCAAATTTCTCAACTTTCTTTCCAAAATTTCCCTGATTTTTCCCAAATTTCTTCCCAAAATTTCTCCCAAATTTTTCTAAAATTCCCAAATTTCCGAGATTTCTAAAAATTCTTCCCGGAATTCCCAAATTTCTCCCAAAATCTTCTCCAGATTATTTCAAAATTATTTCAGAAATTTCTTGCCGAAATTCCCATTTTTTTCCCCAAAATTTCCAAATTTTTTCCCAATTTTTTCCAAAAATGCCCAAAATTCTCAACTTTCTTCCCAAAATTCTTCCCACATTTTTCCCCAAAATTCCAAAATTTTTCTCCCAAAGTTCACAAATTCTTTACAGAATTTTGCAAGATTTTCCCCAAATTTCTTCCCAAAATTCTCCACATTTCTCCCAAAATTCCCAAATTCTTTCCAAATCCCTTCTAAAAATTCCCAGTTTGGATTTTCCCAAATTTCTCAACTTTCTTCCCAGGTTTTCTCCTAAAATTCGCAAATTTCCTCAAATTTCCCCCCAAGTTTCCTAAATTCCTTTCCCTAATTCCTGAAATTTCCCAGATTTCTTCCCCAAAATCTCAAATTCTTTCCCAAAATTTCTCCCAGAATTCCAGATGATTATTCCCAAATTTGGTCCTAAATTTCTGTCCCAAATTCCAAGTGAGAATTCCCAAATTTTTATCCAAAATTCTTCCAAATTTCTCCCAAATTTCTCTTCGAATTCCCAAATTTCTTCCCAAAATTTCTCCCCAAATTTCTCCCAAATGTTTCAAATTCCTTCCCAAAATTCCCAAATTCTTCTCAAAATTCCCAAATTTCCCAAATTTCTAAAACTTCTTCCCCAAATTCCTCCCAAAATCTTCCCCAAATACCCAAAATATTTCCAAATTATTTCCCAAATTTCTCACCATAATTCTGATGATTTTTCCCAAAATTCCCAAATTTCTTCCCAAATTTCTTCCCAAAATTTCTCCCAAATTCTTGTCCAAAAAAATTCCCAAATTTTCCAGATTTCTAAAAATTCTTCCCAGAATTCCCAAATTTCTCTCAGATTTTCTCCCAAAATTCCCAAATTTTTTCCAAATGTTTTCCAAAAATTCCCAAATTTCTCCCAAAATTTCTTCCCAAAATTCTTCCCAAATTTTTTCCCAAAATTCCCAATTTTTTTCCAAATTCTTTCCAAAAATTCCCAGATTTCTTCCCAAGCGTTTCAAATTCCTTCCCAAAATTCCCAAATTTCTCCCAAATTTCTTCCCAAAATTCCCAAATTCTTCCCAAATTCTTTCCAACAATTCCCAAATTTCTCATCTTTTTGCCCAAAATTCCCAAATTTCTCTTTCCCAGGAGGAATTTGCCGAGTGCATCCGAGGGATCCCTTCCCAGAATTCCCTGTGCAACCTCCTGAGCTTCAGCTACCGAATTCCGGGGGCAGATTCGGGACAATTCCCAAAATTCCCCAAACAATTCCCCAATTTCCCGGAATTCCCGGAATTCCGAGCGCGGCTCCTGTACCGGGACCCCCTGCGGAGCCTCCCCAGCGACGTCAGCGTCACCCACGGTGAGAGGATTTGGGGATTCCAAGGGATTTTGGGGAATTCCAGCAGTTTTTGGGGAATTCCAGGATTTTTGGGATTTTTTTGGGATTTTGAGGGAATTTTTTGGGATTTTTTGGAATTTTTGGGGAATTTCCTGGGGGGTTTTTTGGAATTTCCAGAAAGTTCTTGGGAATTTCAAGGGATTTTTTGCCAATTTTCAGGGAATTTTTTTGGGATTTTGAGGGAATTTTTGGGATTTTTTGGGGATTTTGAGGGAATTTTTTGGGATATTTTTGGGATTTTTTGGGGGTTTTTTGGGGATTTTTTTTGGAATTTTTTGGGGATTTTGAGGGAATTTTTGGGGATTTTTTGGGATTTTTTGGGGATTTTTTGGGGATTTTGAGGGAATTTTTTGGATTTTTGGATTTTTGGGATTTTGAGGGAATTTTTGGGATTTTTTGGGATTTTTGAGGGATTTTTTGGGATTTTTTGGGATTTTGAGGGAATTTTTGGGATTTTGAGGGAATTTTTGGGATTTTTTGGGATTTTAAAGGGAATTTTTTGGGATTTTTGGGATTTTGAGGGAATTTTTGGGATTTTTTTGGGATTTTGAGGGAATTTTTTGGGATTTTGAGGGATTTTTGGGGGATTTTTTGGGATTTTGAGGGAATTTTTTGGGATTTTTGGGATTTTGAGAGAATTTTTTGGGGATTTTTGAGGGGATTTTTGAGGGATTTTTTGGGGATTTTGAGGATTTTTTTAGGGATTTTTTGGATTTTGAGGGAATTTTTGGGGGATTTTTTGGGAATTTTGAGGAATTTTTGGGATTTTCCAAGGGATTTTGGGAATTCTCAGGGTTTTTGGGAAATTCAAGGATTTTTTGGGATTTTGAAGGAATTTTTTGGGATTTTTGGGGGAGTTTTCCTGGGGTTTTTGGGAATTTCCAGAAGATTTTTTGGATTTTCCAAGGGTTTTGTTTTTGGAATTTTCACGGGATTTTTTTTGCCAATTTTGAAGGGTTTTTGGAATTTCCAGAAATTTTTGGGGGAATTTCAAAGGGATTTTTGAGCAGTCCAAGGGGATTTCCTGGGAATTCCAGGAGATTTTTTGGGAATTTAGAGGGTTTTTGGGAATTCCAAGGGATTTTTGGGAATTTACAAGGATTTTTTGGGGGGAATTTCGGGTTTTTTTTAATTCCATCTTTTTTTAAATTTCCAGGGATATTTTTTTGGGAATTATGAGGGGAGTTTTTGGAATTTCTAGGGGAATTTTTTGGGGAATTTTGTGGGGTATTTTGGGAATTTCTGGGGAATTCCTGGAATTGCAGGAATCCTGCTCAGAATTCCCAATTTTGCAGCGGGAGTTGCTGTCCCGGAGCACTCGGGAGCTGTTCGGGCCTCCTGCCCGAGCGTTCCGGGAGATCCGAGCCAGAAGCGCTGGGAAAGCTGGGCGGGTGAGTCGGCTGAGAAACCCGAATTCCCGGAGGAAAAAATCTGGGATTTCTGGGGAAAAAAATCTGGGAATTGTGGGGGGAAATCTGGGAATTGTGGGGGAAAATCTGGGAATTCTGGCAGGAAAAATCTGAGATTTCTGGGGAAAAATCTGGGAATTGTGGGGGAAAATCTGGGAATTGTGGGGGAAAATCTGGGAATTCTGGGAAAAAATCTGGGAATTGTGGGGCAAAATCTGGGAATTCCTGGAGGAAAAATCTGGGAATTGTGGGGGAAAATCTGGGAATTCTGGGAGGAAAAATCTGGGAATTGCGGGGGAAAATCTGGGAATTGTGGTATAAAAATCTGGGAATTGTGGGGGAAAATCTGGGAATTCCTGGAGGAAAAATCTGGGAGAAAAAAATCCGGGAATTCTGGGAAAAAATCCGGGAATTGAGTTCTGTGGGAAAAAAAATCTGGGAATTCTGGGAGAAAAAATCTGGGAATTCTGGGAGAAAATCTGGGAATTCTGGGAAAAAATCCGGGAATTCCTGAAGGAAAAATCTGGGAATTCTGGGAAAAAATCCGGAAATTGAATTCTGGGAGAAAAACATCTGGGAATTCTGGGAGAAAATCCAGGAATTCCTGGAGGAAAAATCTGTGAATTCTGGGGAAAAATCTGGGAATTCCGGGAGAAAAAAATCTGGGAATTCTGGGAGGAAAAATCAGGGAATTCTGGGAAAAAATCTGGGAATTCTGGGGGGAAATGTGGGAATTCTGGGAAAAAACCTGGAATTCCTGGAGGAAAAAAATCTGGGAATTCTGGGGGGAAATGTGGGAATTCCTGGAGAAAAAATCTGGGAATTCCTGGTTGAAAAATTCCAGGAATTCTGGGAGGAATTGGGAAATTTGGGGAAGAATTTGGGAATTTTGTGAAGAACTTGGGAATTTTTAGAAGGAATTTTGGGAGGAAATCCAGGAATTTTGGGAAAAAATCTGCAAATTCTGGGAGAAAAAAATCCGGGAATTCTGGGGAAAAAATCCAGGAATTCCTGGAGGAAAAATCTGGGAGAAAAAAATCCGGGAATTCTGGGAAAAATCCGGGAATTCTGGGAGAAAAAAATCTGGGAATTCTGGGAAAAAATCCGGGAATTCCTGGAGGAAAAAATCCAGGAATTCTGGGAGGAATTGGGGGATTTGGGGAGGGATTTGGGAATTCCAGGAGGAATTTTGGGAAGAATTTGGGAATTTTGGGAGGGAATTCTGGGAAAAATTTGGGAATTTTGGGAAGAATTTGGGAATTTTGGGAGGGATTTTGGGAGGGAATTCTGGGGAAAAATCCGTGAATTCCTGGAGAAAAAAATCTGGGAATTCCTGGAGAAAAAATCTGGGAATTCTGGGAAAAAATCCGGGAGTTCCTGGAGGAAAAAATCTGGGAATTCTGGGAGGAATTTTGGGGGATTTGGGGAAGAATTTGGGAATTTTGGGGGGAATTTTGGGAAGAATTTGTGAATTTTAGGAGGGATTTTGGGAGGGAATTCTGGGAAAAAATGCTGGAATTCCTGGAGGAAAAAAGTCCGGGAATTCCTGGAGAAAAAATCTGGGAATTCAGGGATGAAAATCTGAGAATTGTGGGGGAAAATCTGGGAATTCTGGGAGAAAAATCAGGGAATCCTGGAGGAAAAAATCCGGGAATTCTGGCTGAAAATCCAGGAATTCTGGGGGAAAATCCGGGAGAAAAAAATCCGGGAATTCTGGGAGAAAAAAATCCGAGAATTCTGGGAGGAATTGGGGGATTTGGGGAGGAATTTGGGAATTTCGGGAGGAATTTTGGGAAGAATTTGGGAATTTTAGGAGGGATTTTGAGAGCGAATCCGGAAATTCTGGGGAAAAATCCGGGTGAAAAAAATCCGGGAATTCTGGGAGAAAAATCCCGGAATTCCTGGAGGATAAAATCCGGGAATTTGGGGAGGAATAGGGAAATTTGGGGAGGGATTTGGGAATTTCAGGAGGAATTTTGGGGTGAATTTGGGGAAGAATTTGGGAATTTTAGGAGGAATTTTGGGAGGAAATCCAGGAATTTTGGGGAAAAATCTGCAAATTCTGGGAGGAAAAAATCCGGGAATTCTGGCTGAAAATCCAGGAATTCTGGGGCAAAATCCGGGAGAAAAAAATCCGGGAATTCTGGGAAAAAAATCTGAGAATTGTGGGGGAAAATCTGGGAATTCTGGGAAAAAAATCTGAGAATTGTGGGGGAAAATCTGGGAATTCTGGGAAAAAAATCTGGGAATCCTGGAGGAAAAAATCCGGGAATTCTGGGAAAAAAATCTGGGAATTGTGGGGGAAAATCTGGGAATTCTGGGAAAAAAATCTGGGAATCCTGGAGGAAAAATCTGGGAGAAAAAAATCTGGGAATTCTGGGGAAAAATCCGGGAATTCTTGGAGAAAAGAATCCGGGAATTCTGGGAGGAATTGGGGGATTTGGGGAGGGATTTGGGAATTTCGGGAGGAATTTTGGGAAGAATTTGGGAATTTTGGAAAGAACTTGGGAATTTTAGGAGGAATTTTGGGAGGAGTTTTGAGGCAAATTTGGGAATTTTTGGAAGAATCTGGGGAGGAATTTGAGAATTTTCGGAGGAATTTTGGGGAGGACACTTGTGAATTTGGGAATTCCAGGAGGAATTTGGAGAAGAATTTTGGGACAAAATTTGGGAATTATGGGAAGAATTTGGGAATTTTGGGAAGAATTTGGGAATTTTAAAAAGGATTTTGGGAGGAATTTGGGGATGAATTCTTCCATAGGAATGAGGAAAATTTTGGGAAGAATTTGGGAATTTGGGAGGAAATTCGGGAATTTTGGGGGATGAAATTGGGGAATTCGGCTTTGGGAATTTGGGGAGGAAGTTTTTGGGAAGAATTGGGTAAATTTGGGGTGAAATTTGGGAATTTTGGGGAGGAAATTCAGGAATTTTGGGAGGAGATTTTTGGGAATTTTGGGAGGAATTTTGGGGAAAATTTACGAATTTTAGGAGAAATTTTGGGAGGAATTTTGGGAATTCTGGAACAATTCCTGTGTGTAAATGGGAAAAATTCAGAAATTTTGGAATTTTTGCAGGAATTTTGCGAAGGATTTTGGGATTTAGGAGGGAAATTTGGGAATTTTTAGCAGAAGTTGGAAATTTTAGGAGAAATTTTGAGAGGAATTTTGGGAGGAATTGTGGAATTTTGGGGAAGAAAGTTGCAAATTTGGAATTTGGAGATTTCTGGAGGAATTTGGAGAAGAATTTGGGAATTTTGGGAGGAAATTCAAGAATTTTGGGGAGGAATTTTGGGAATTCTGGAAGAATTTTAGGAGAAATTCCTGTGTGTAAATGGGAAAAATTCAGAAATTTGGGAAAAAAATTGGGAATTTTTGGAGGAATTTTGGGAGAAATTTGGGAATTTTGGGGGGAAATCTGGGAATTGTGGAGATTTTGGGAGGAAATTTGGGAATTTTAAGGATTTTGGGGATGAATTCCTGCACGGAAAGGGGGAAAAATTGGGAATTGGGAGAAGAAATTTGGGGATTTTGGGAAATTTGGGAGGAATTTTGGGAAGGATTTTGAGGGAGGAAATTTGGGAATTTTTAGAAGAATTTCGGGAGGAATTTTTAGAAGAATTTTGGGAGGAATTTGGGAATTTTTAGGAAGAATTTTGGGAAGAATTTTGGGAGGAATTCGTGTGTGTAGACGGGAAAAATTCAGAAATTTGGGGGAAATTTGGGAATTTTGGGAGGAATTTTGGGAATTTTAAGGATTTTGGGAGGAATTTGGGGATGAATTCCTGCACGGAAAGGGGGAAAAATTGGGAATTTGGAGAAGAATTTGGGAAGAAATTTGGGGATTTTGGGAAATTTGGGAAGGATTTTGAGGGAGGAAATTTGGGAATTTTTAGAAGAATTTCAGGAGGAATTTTGGGAAGAATTTTGGGAGGAATTTGGGAATTTTTAGGAAGAATTTTGGGAAGAATTTTGGGAGGAATTCCTGTGCGTAGACGGGAAAAATTGAGAAATTTGGGGGAAATTTGGGAATTTTGGGAGGAATTTTGGGAAGAATTTTGGGAATTTTAAGGATTTTGGGAGGAATTTGGGGATGAATTCCTGCACGGAAAGGGGGAAAAATTGGGAATTTGGAGAAGAATTTGGGAAGAAATTTGGGGATTTTGGGAATTTTGGGGAAGGATTTTGAGGGAGGAAATTTGGGAATTTTTAGAAGAATTTTGGGAGGAATTTGGGAATTTTAGGAAGAATTTTAGGAAGAATTTTGGGAAGAATTTTGGGAGGAATTTGGGAATTTTTAGGAAGAATTTTGGGAGGAATTTTGGGAAGAATTTTGGGAGGAATTCCTGTGTGTAGACGGGAAAAATTCAGAAATTTGGGGGAAATTTGGGAATTTTGGGAGGAATTTTGGGAGGAAATTTTGGGAATTTTAAGGATTTTGGGGATGAATTCCTGCACGGAAAGGGGGAAAAATTGGGAATTTGAAGAAGAATTTGGGAAGAAATTTGGGGATTTTGGGAAATTTGGGAGGAATTTTGGGAAGGATTTTGGGGGAGGAAATTTGGGAATTTTTAAAAGAATTTTGGGACGAATTTGGGAATTTTAGGAAGAATTTTGGGAGGAATTTTGGGAAGAATTTTGGGAGGAATTCCTGTGTGTAGGGCAGGGAAAAAATTCAGAAATTTGGGGAAATTTGGGAATTTTGGGAGGAATTTTGGGAAGAATTTTGGGAATTTTAAGGATTTTGGGAGGAATTTGGGAATTTTAGGAAGAATTTTGGGAGGAATTTTGGGAGGAATTCCTGTGTGTAGACGGGAAAAATTCAGAAATTTGGGAAAAAATTTGGGGATTTTGGGAAATTTGGGAGGAATTTTGGGAAGGATTTTGGGGGAGGAAATTTGGGAATTTTTAAAAGAATTTTGGGAGGAATTTGGGAATTTTAGGAAGAATTTTAGGAAGAATTTTAGGAAGAATTTTGGGAAGGATTTTGGGAGGAATTTGGGAATTTTTAGAAGAATTTTGGGAGGAATTTGGGGATTTTGGGAAGAATTTTGGGAGGAATTTGGGAATTTTTAGGAAGAATTTTGGGAGAAATTTTGGGAGAAATTTTGGGAGGAATTTTGGGAGGAATTCCTGTGCATAGACGGGAAAAATTCAGAAATTTGGGGGAAATTTGGGAATTTTGGGAAGAATTTTGGGAATTTTGTGATTTTGTTGGAACTCAATAAAAACAGGAATGAAACCAAACTGTGTCCGGCTGGGATTATTGATTATTGATTATTGATTATTGAATATCGATTATTATTCCTTCTTCATTATTGATTTCTGAGTCTTGGTGAGCCCGTATTGATTATTAGTAATAATTGGAATTTACTGATTAATTATTAATTATTGGTTGCTACTTGTTATTATTATATGTTAATAATCGATTCTTAATTAGTAATTATTGCTCACAGAATATGTAATTAATTATTGATTATTCATTATTGGTTATTCATTATGGTTATTAATTATTAATAATTATTATCAATTATTAGTTATCCTTGTGTGTCAATATTTATTAATTATTAATTATTAATTATTAGTGATTGATTGAAATGTTATTCATTATTGATTTTTGAGTCTTGGTGAGCCCTTATTGATTATTAGTAATAATTGGAATTTACTAATTAATTACTAATTATTGGTTGCTACTTGTTATTATTATATGTTAATAATCGATTCTTAATTAGTAATTATTGGTCACAGAATATGTAATTAATTATTGATTATTCATTATTGGTTATTCATGATGGTTCTTAATTATTAATATTTCTTATCAATTATTAGTTATCCGTGTGTGTCACTATTTATTATTTTTAATTATTAATTATTGATTATTAATTATTAATTTTTATTATTTTATTATTATTAATTATTAATCAATTATTAATTAGTAATTATTGCTCACAGAATAATTAATTATTGATTATTCATTGCTGGTTATTGATTATTAATATTTATTATCAGTTATCCTTGTGTGTCAATATTTATTAATTATTAATTATTAGTGATTGATTGAAATGTTATTCATTATTGATTTCTGAGTGTTGATGAGCCCTTATTGATTTTTAGTAATAATTGAAATTTGCTAATTAATTATTAATTATTGGTTACTAGTTGTTATTATATGTTAATAATCAATTATTAATTAGTAATTATTGCTCACAGAATATGTAATTAATTATTGATTATTCATTATTGGTTATTCATTATTGGTTAATAATTATTAATATTTATCATCAATTATTAGTTATCCTCGTGTGTCAATATCAATATTTATTAATTATTAGTGATTGATTATATTATTATTGATATTATTGATTTCTGATTTTTGATGAATCATTATTGATTATTAATGATAAAAATGATCACTTATCACATATTTATTATTAGATATTAATTATTGATTTTATTGATTATTGGTTATTGAGGTTATTTTTATTAATGATTGTTTATTATTCATGAATTGCTGTTATTAATTTTGGCTGTTTATAAATTATTAGTTATTATTGTAATTAATTATTAATAAATCATTATTGTGAGTTTGTAAATATTGAGTATTAATTATTATTCATTAGTAATTATTATATCAATTAATTATTATCTGCTGATTGCTTTTTTGATTTGTTGATTAGTTGTGATTATTAATTATTGATTATTTGCAATTATATATGGCTACATATTATTAGCAATTATTAATTAATAATTTTAATTATTATTATTAATTGTCATTATTCAGTAGATTATTATGGCTGCGTTATTAGCCATGATTAATAATTGTTATTTCTCATTATTAATCATGATTGTGATTAATTATTCATTAGTAATTACAGATTGTTGATAATTTGCTATTTATTATGGCTATATAAATTAATTATTAATTAATTGTTATTGCACTTTTATTAGTTATTATTGATTATTGCTAAATATATTTGCTTATTAATCACTAATTAATCAATATTATTATTGATTATTAATAACTACTTATTGATTATTCCTTAGTTATTTTATACAAAATATTATTAATTATACCCATAGATATTTGATTATCAAAATAATCAATTATTAAAAATTATTGCGTCTATTAATTATTATTTAATAGCTATCAATTTTAAATTGCTGGCTGTCATCATTAGCTACAATTATTGTTAATTATTAATTATTAGTTATTAAGTATTGGTTATCAATAATTGGGCGTTAATTATTTGTTATTAATTATTAATATTTACTAATTGATATTAATATTAAGAATAGATCAATATATTGTTACTAATTAATATTAATTATATTAATAATAGTTACTAATTAATATTAATATCTATATTAATATAAATATTGTTACTTATTTTATTTTATTTTATTTTATTTTATTTTATTTTATTTTATTTTATTTTATTTTATTTTATTTTATTTTATTTTGTTTTATTTTTTGTCCTGGAAATTCTTGCTCAAAATTCCCGTTCCCTTAAATTCCCAAATTCCCAAATTTTCACCCAGGGACCTTCTGGGGAATTTTGGGGAATTTTTTGGGATTTTGGAAATTTTGGGGGATTTTTCAGGATTTGGGTTTCTTGAGATGAGATTTGGGATTTTCCCTTGGGATTTTGGGGGAAATTTTTGAGATTTGGGTATTTTGGGATTTGGGGAATTTTTTGGGTTTTGGAGTTTTTGGGATTACGGTTTCTTGTGATTTGAGGGGTTTTTTGGGGGTTTCAG
>CM067565.1:1786553-1921071 GCA_034336665.1 Luscinia megarhynchos | reverse complement strand
GAATTCCCATAAATCTCCCCAAAAATCCCAAAGAATTCACAAAAATTGTTGCCAAACCCCCCAAAAATTCCCCAAAATAATTCCCAAAAATCTCCGAAAATAATTCCCAAAAATCCAAATGAATCCCCAAAATTGGCCCCAAAACATCCCCAAAATCCCCCATAAATCCAGAAAAACCCCCAAAAAATTCCCCCAAAAATTCCCTAAAAACCCCCCAAAAATCCCAAAAAATTCCCAAAAATTCCCCAACCCCCCAATTCCTTTAAAATTCGGAGGAATTCCCGAATTCCTAGCGTTGCGGAGCTCTGGGGCTCGTGAGGGGGGCGCTCAGCAAAGCCCCAAATCCCAAAGATCTCCCAAAAATCCCCCAAATTCCCAAAAATCCCCCAAAAACCCCAAGAGAATACCCAAGGAATTCCCAAAAAACCCCAAGAAAATCCCAAAAAATCCCCCAAAACTCCAAAGAATTCTTGAAAAATCATCAAAAAGTCTCCCCTAAAAACCCTGGAACCCCAAAAATTTATCAAAAATCCCCAAAAATTAAAAAAAAACCCCAAAAATGTCAAAAAATCCCCAAAATCCCCCAAAAATCCCTAAAAATCTCCCCCCCCAAAAAACCAAAATCTATAAAAATCCCCTAAAATTCCCAAAAATCCCCCCAAACCCCCTCTAAAACCCCAAAGAATTCCCAAAAATCCCCAAAAATCCTCTTAAAATCCAAAAGGATTCCCCAAAAAATCAAAAAAAATTCCCAAAAATCCCCCTAAAACCCTCCCAAAACACCACAAATATCCCCAAAAAAATTCCAAAAATTCCCAAAAATCTCTTAAACGCCCCCAGTTCCCAAAAATTCCGGAGGGAATTCCCGAATTCTGAGTGCACCGGAGCTCTGGGGCTCGTAGGGGGCGCTGAGCCTCTCGGCGCTGTAGCCGCTGCTCCCGAGGATTTCGCTGATTTTGCTTTGCCAGAGGAAAAATTCCGGCCCCAGCTCCTCCAGGCTGGGACAGGACCTGTGGAAAAATGGGGAAAATGGGAAAAATTCTGGGAAATCTGGGATAAAAATCTGGGAAAAATCCTGGGGGAAAAAAATCCTGGGATAAACTGGGAAAAATCCTGGGAAAATGGGGGAAATTACAGGAAAATTTGTGGAAGAAATCGGGAGAAAAATCCTGGGAAAATCCAGGAAAAAATCATGGGGAAAAAATCTGGGAAAAATCCTCGGGTAATCCGGGAAAAATCCAGGGAAAAAAATCTGGGAAAAATCCTGAGATAATCCGGGAAAAATCCAGGGAAAAAAATCTGGGAAAAATCCTGCAAAAAAAAAATTGGAGAAATCCTGGGAAAACCAGAAAAAATCCGGGAATAAAGAAACTGGAAAAATCTTGGAATGATCTGGGGAAAATCATGGGAAAATCCAGGGAAAATCCAGGGAAAATCCAGGAAAAATCCAGGAAAAAATCCGGAGAAAAATTCAGGAATAATCCTGGGAAAATCCAGGAAAAATCTGGGAATAATCTGGAATAATCAGGGGAAAATCTGGGAAAATTGTGCGAAGCATCCTAGAAACAAGTCTGGGAAGAATCCTGGAATAATCCAGGAAAAAATCCAGTAAAGAACTGGAGAAAAATCCAGGAAGAATCCAGGAAAAATCCTGGGAAAATCTGGAGAAAAAAATCTGGGGGAAACCCAGGAAAAAATCCTAGGAAAAACCCTGGGAAAAATCCAGGAAAAATCTGGAGAAAAATCCAGAAAAAATCCAGGGAAAATTGTGGAGAAAATCCGGGGAAAATCCGGGAAAATCTAGACAAAAATCATAGAAAATCCAGGAAAAATTGTGGGAAAATTGTGGGAAAGATCCAGGAAAAATTCGTGGAAAAATCTGAAGACAAATCCAGGGGAAAATGTGGAAAAATCCTGCAAAAATCTGGACAAAAATAATGGGAAAATTCAGGAAAAATCCTGGGAAAATCCAGGAATAATCTGGGGGAAAAAAATCCAGGAAAAATCTGGTGAAAATCAGGAGGAAAAATCCGGGGGAAATCCAAGAAAAATCCGAGGAAAATCTGGGAAAAATCCAGGAAAAAATCGGGAAAAATAATGGTAAAAGAATGAGGAGAATATCTTAGAAAAATCATGGAAAAAATCCTGGGAAAATCCAGAGAAAATTGTGGAAAAAAAATCCTGGGAAAATCCAGGAAAAGCCCTAGGAAAAACCCTGGGAAAAATCAGGGGAAAAAATCAGGGGAAAATCCTGGAAAATAAATCCAGGAAAAATCCTGGAATAATCCAGGAAAAAAATCCAGGAAAAATTGGGGAAAAAATCCTGGGAAAATCCTAGAAAAATTGTGGGAAAAAAAAGCTGTGAAAAATCTGGGAAAATTCCAGGAAAAAAACTGGAGAAAATTCCAGGGAGAATCCAGGAAAAACTGGGGAAAATCCGGAGAAAAAATCCGGGAAAAATCCTGGGATAAACTGGGAAAAATCCAGGAAAAAACCTGGAAAAATGGGGAAAATTCCAGGAAAAATTGTAGGAAAAATCAGGTGAAAATTCCTGGAAAAATCCCGGGAAAATCTGCAGAAAACCAGGAGAAAAAAATCCAGAGGAAATCCAGAAAAAAAATCTTAGGAAAAATTCTGGGAAAAATCCACTAAAAATACAAGGAAAAAAAAGTGAAAAAATCCAGGAAAAATAATTGAAGAATCCAGGAAAAATTGTGGAAAAAATCCGGGAAAAATCCAGGAAAAATCTGGAGAAAAATCCAGGAAAACTCTGGAGAAATAAACTGGGAAAATCCAGGAATTTTTTTCGTAAATTTTTGGGATTTTTTTTGGACTTTTGGGGGGGATTTTTGGAAATTCTTTGGGATTTTGGGTGCAATTTGGGGGGATTTTTTGAGATTGTTGCACGACTTTTTTTTAGATTTTGAAGGGAGATTTTTGGGAATTCTTGGGGATTTTAGGATTTCTTCGGGGGGAACTTTGGGGAAGATTTTTTGGGAATTCTTTGGGATTTTAGGGGGGTTTGAGCACCCTCAATCCCATCCCGTTCCAACCCCACATTCCCAAATTTTTTCAGCTTCCCCTTGGGCATTCCCAGTGATTTTTTTGGGAATTCCAGCCCATCCCAGGGGTGGAAATTTGGGAATTCTCACGGGGGTTCGTCCCCAAAAGCCTCCTCGGGCAGCAGGAACGGCGCCTCCTTCTGCCGGGCCTGGATCACCTGAGGGGGAAAACAGAGCTGGAAAATCCCAAATCCCAAAGAGAAATCCCAAATCCCTCCCCCAAAATATGGAAATGTTAAGAAAAAATCCAAATCTGAGAAAAAAAATTTTAAAAAGGCAAAAAAATCCACAATCAAACGCCTAAAACCTTCAAATTCCCCAGAAAACAAACAAACAAAAAAATTCCCCAAATCTGAGACAAAAACCCCAAAATCCTTAAAAAACTCTGAATCAAGGAAAAATTCAAATCTGAGGAGAAAAACCCCAAACTGGCAGAAGATTTTCTCACATTGCAAAAAACCCAAACCCCCCAAAATGCACAAATCCCCAAAAACTCCCAACTCCCAAAAAAACCTCAAATCCCACAAAACCCCCAACTCCCAAAAAACCTCAAAAATCCCCTAAAATTCCCCAAAGAACCCCAAATCCCAAAAAACCCTAAATCTGAGAAAAAGCCCCAAATTCCAAAAAACCCGGGACCCCAAAAACCAAAAACTCCAAATCCCAAAAACCTTAAAATCCAAAAAACCCCCAAATCCCTAAAAACCCCAAACACCAAAACCCCAAATTCCCCCCAAAAACACCCTCAAATCCCAAAAACCCCAAACCCCAAAAAACCAAAAACCCAAGCTCAAAACCCCTCAAACCCCAAAAAATCACAATCCCAAAAACCTCAAACCCCCCAAAAAATGTCCCCTAAAACAGCCCTAAAGAAATCCCTTTAAATCCGTTAAAGAGCCTTCACCCCCGAACGTCTCCAGAAATTTCAGAATTTTTGGGGAATCTTCAGAACCTCAAACCTCAAAAACCCCAATGCCAAAAACCCCTCAAATCCCAAAAAACCACAACCATAAAAAATCCAAATCCTCCTTAAAACCGCCCTAAAATCCCCCAAAAATCCCATTAGAGGCCTTCGCCGAACATCCCAGAATTCTGGATTTTTGGGAAATCCCAATAACACCTTCCTGGAATGTCAGAATTTTTATGGGATTTTTGGGATTTTTGGATTTTGCAGGAATTCCAGAACTTTTTGGGATTTTTCCAGGTTCTCCCTCCTGGACTCCCTCTAAAACCGCCTTTAAAAATCCACTAAAACCACCCTGGAAATTGGAATTTTTGGGGAATTTTCCGGAATTCTGGAATTTTTTTGGGAATTTCGAACTTTTTGGGATTTTTAGAGGGTTTTTCCATTCTCTCACCTCCTGGACGTGCTGCAGTACTGGGGATGCCGAGCAGCTGCCCCAGCAGCGCCAGGAACGGATCCCAAACAAACCCCCAAATCCCAAAAAAATCCCAAACCAACCCCAAAAGTCTCCAAACCCCAAAGCACCTCAAAATCCCAAAATCCCAAATCCCCAAAACTTCAAATCCCTGCAAAATCTCCTCTCAAATCTCCACAAAACTCCTCTAAAACCGCCTAAAATGCCACTAAAACCATCCCAGAAATCCAGAATTTTTGGGGGAATTTTCCGGAATTCTGGGATTTTTTTTGGGAATTTCGGAACTTTTTGGGATTTTTTTGGAATTTTTCCATTCTCTCACCTCCTGGACGTGCTGCAGGAGGCCGGGGATGCCGAGCAGCTGCCCCAGCAGCGCCAGGAAGGCGGCGCTCAGCGCCAGCAGCGCAGCGGCTTCGGCCCGGCAGCGCCGCCTCCTCCTGCGCCAGCGTCTGCAAAACCGGAAAATCCGCCGGGGAGCGGCCCGGAGCGTTCGAGGAAAATCAAAGAGCGGCCCGGAGCGTTCCAGAAAATCCATCCGGAAGGGCCCCAAAAATCCATCGAGGAAGGGCACCGGAACATTCCAGAAAATCCGCCGGGAACAACCCCCAGAACATTCCGGGAAAATCCATCGGGAGCGGCCCCAGAATGTTCGGAAATTCCATTGGGAAGGGATCCGGAGCGTTCGGAAAATTTATCGGGAACAGCCCCAGAACATTCTGGAAAATCCATCGGGAATGGCCCCTGAATGTTAAAAAAAATCGATTGGGAACAGCCCCAGAACATTCTGGAAAATCCAGAGGAGCGGCCCCGGAACATTCCGGGAAAGTCCAATGGGAACAGCCCGGAACATTCCAGAAAATCCATCAAGAACCGCCCCAGAATGTTCCAGAAAATTCAGTGGGAGCGGCCCTGAAATGTTCTGGAAAATCCATCAGGAATGGTCCCGGAAGGTTCGAAAAACCAAATGGGAATGGCCTCAGAACATTCTGGAAAATCCATCAGGAATGTCCCCAGAGCGTTCGAAAAAATCAAATGGGAATGACTTTAAAACATTCTGGAAAATCCATCGGGAATGGCCCCAGAATGTTCCAAAAATCCATCAGGAACAGCCCGGAACATTCCAGAAAATCCATTGGGAACGGCCCCGAAATGTTCTGGAAAATTCATCGGCAATGGCCCCGGAACATTACAAAAAATCAAATGGGAAAGGCCTCAGAACATTCTGGAAAATCCATCGGGAATGGCCCCGGAATGTTCCAAAAAATCCATCAGGAACAGCCCCGGAACATTCTGGAAAATCCAGCGGGAACGGCCCCAGAATATTCCGGAAAATCCATCGGGAACAGCCCCGGAACATTCTGGAAAATCCATCAGGAATGGATCCAGAACGTTCCAGAAATTCCATCAGGAACGGCCCCAGAATGTTCCGGAAAATTCAATGGGAACAGCCCCGGAATGTTCTGGAAAATCCATCGGGAACAGCCCCAGAATGTTCTGGAAAATCCATCGGGAATGGCCCCGGAAGGTTCTGAAAAATCCAATGGGAACGGCCCCGAAACATTCCGGAAAATCCAATGGGAATGGCACCAGAACATTCCGGAAAATCCAGCGGGAACAGCCCCAGAACATTTCGGAAAATTCAACGGGAATGGCCCCAGAATCCACAGGAATCGCCCCAGAAAATTTGGAATAAAAATAAAATAAGGTGTGGATAGGCGAAAGAAATGGGAGTTGGGGGAAAACAGGAGTTGGGAAAAAAGAAAACATTAGAAAAATGAAAATTTTAAAAAATGCAACTTAAGAATAAATAAAAAACCAAGATTTTAATTGAAGTAAATTTTAAAAAACAGCAAATAATTAACCTTCAAAAACAGAAATTGCAAAAAAAACCCCAAAGAACAAAAATTCCAACAAAAAACCTCAAATGGAGAAAAACCAAATTAAAAAAAAAACCAAAGTAATAATAAAAAAAAAAACAAATTCCAAAAACAAACCAAAACAAAAAAAATTCCAAGAAAAAACCCCAACGAAGAAACACCAAATTCCAAAAAAAAACCCGCCAAATATAAAATGATAAACACCAAATTAAAAAAACTCCAAATAAAAAAAAACAAATTAAAAAAAACCAACGAAATCAAAACCTCCCAGTCCAAAAACAACCCCAAAATAATAAAAAAAACCACCTCAAAATGCATCAACATGGGGTCAACAATGACATCATCAATTGAAAATCCCAAATCCCAAGAAAACCACCAAAACTTACCTGAAAACCTCCCAAAAACCCAAAAATTCCCCCCCAAACCCCCAAAAATCCCCCCAAAAACCCCCAAAAATCCCAACAAATTCCCAAAAAATCACCCAAAAATTCCCTCCACAAAAATCCCAAATCCCCCAAAATTCCCAGCATTCCTCACCTGCAGGGTGAGCACGAGGCGCACGGATTTGGTGATGACGTCATCGGTGGAAACCTCAAATCCCAAAAAACCACCCAAAAACCCCGAGAAAAAACCCCAAACCCTACCATATAATCCCCAAAAAATCCCAAAAATTCCCAAAAAAATCCCAAAAAATCCCCAAAAAATTCTAAAATTCCCAGCATTCCTCACCTGCAAGGCGAAGGCAGTATACGAAGTTGGTGATGACATCACTGGTGGAACCCTCAAATCCCGAAAAACCACCCCCAAAACCCCCGAGAAAAACCCCAAACCTCCCAAAAATCCCAAAAAATCCCAAAAAAATTCCCAAAAACATCCCAAAAAAATCCCCAAAAAATCCCCAAAAAAATCCCCCAAAAATTCCCAAAAAATCCCCAGAACTCCTCACCTGCAGGGCGAGCGTGAAGCGCATGATGTTGTTGATGACATCATTGGTGCAAAATCCAAAATCCCAACAAAATTCCCCAACACACTCAAATAAAAACCTGCAAACCCTCCCAAGAAATCCCAAAAAGACTCCCAAAAATGCCCCAAAAAAATCCCAAAAAATTCCCTAAAAATTCCCCCAAAAAATAAAAAAAAAATCCCAAAAATTCCCAGCATTCCTCACCTGCCAGGCGAGCACGAGGTGCAAGAGGTCGGTGATGACATCATCGGTGGAAACCTCAAATCCCAAAAAACCGCCCCAAAACCCCAGTAAAAACCCCCAAACCCTCCCAAATAATCCCCAAAAAATCCCCATAAATTTCCCAAAAAATCCCAAAAATTCCGAAAAAATTCCCCCAAAAAATCCCCAAAAATTTCCAAGAACATCCCAAAAAAATCCCCAAAAAAATCCCCCAAAAATTTCCAAAAAAATCCCCAGAACTCCTCACCTGCAGGGCGAGCGCGAGGTGCACAAGGTTGGTGATGACGTCATCAACGCAAAACCCAAAATCCCAACAGGACTCCCCAAAAAACTCCAATAAAAACCCTTAAAACCTCCCAAATAATACCCAAAAAATTCCAAAAAATCCCAAAAAAATCTCTAAAAAATCCCAAAAAATCCCCCAAAAAAATCCCAAAAAATTCCCAGCATTCCTCACCTGCAGGGCGAGCGCGAGGCGCACGATGTCGTTGATGATGTCATCGGTGCAAAACGTCCCAACAGAATTCCCCCCAAAGCCCAAATAAAAACCACCAAGGCCTCCTAAAAACTCTCAAAAACATCCCAAAAAATCCAAAAAAATTCCCAAAAAACCCCAAAAAATCCCAAAAAATTTCCCAAAAAATTGGGCGTTCCTCACCTGCAGGGCGAGCGTGAGGCGCACGAGGTCGGTGATGACATCATCAGTGCAAAATCCAAAATCCCAACAAAACTCCCCCCGAAACCCCGATAAAAACCCCCAAAACCTCCGAAATAATCCCCAAAAAACCCCCAAAATTTCCCCAAAAAATCCCAAAAAATTCCCCAAAAATTCCCAAAAAATTCCCCAAAATTACCCAAAAAACTCCAAAAAATCCCCAAAAACTCCTCAAAAAATTCCAAAAAAATCCCAAAAAATTCCCAGAACTCCTCACCTGCACGGCGAGCGCGAGGCGCACAAGGTCGGTGATGACGTCATCGGCGCAAAACCCAAAATCCCAACAAAACTCCCCAAAAAACTCCAATAAAACCCCCAAAACCTCCCAAAAATCCCAAAAAAAACCCCCAAAAATCCCAAAAATTCCCCCAAAAAATTGAAGTTCCTCACCTGCAGGGCGTGGCCCGGTACGAGGTCGAGTGATGGCGTCATCGATTGGCCAGCTCCAGCCCCAGCAGGGCCAGCAGGCGGAACAGGGCCAGGAAATGATGGCGGGAATTGTTCCCCTGCTGGGCCAGCACGAAGAGCAGCCGCAGCAGCTGCGCGCCGTGCTGGGAACACAGGGAGAATTTGGGGTTTGGGATTTTTTTGGGATTTTTTTTTATTTTATAGGGATTTTTTTGGAATTTTTTTTGGGATTTTTTCGGCTATTATTTCAGGAATTTTTAGGGAACTTTGTGAGACATTTTGGGATTTTTTGGGATTTCTTTGGGATTTTAGGGCCAGCACGAAGAGCATCCGCGAGCAGCTCTTGTGCCGTGCTACAGGAACACAGGAGAATTTGGGGTTCGGGATTTTTGGGATTTTTGGGATTTTATAGGGATTTTTTGGGATTTTTTCGGCTATTATTTCAGGAATTTTTAGGGAATTTTTGGGAGACATTTTAAGGATTTTTGGGTTTTCTTTGGGATTTTAGGGCCAGCACGAAGAGCAGCCGCAGCAGCTGCTTGGCCGTGCTGGGGACACCGTGAGAATTTGGGGTTTGGGATTTTTGGGTTTTTGGGGGATTTTATAGGGATTTTTGGGGGATTTTTTCGGCTATTATTTCATGAATTTTTAGGGAATTTTGTGAGACATTTTGGGATTTTTTGGGATTTCTTTGGGATTTTGGGGCCAGCCTGAAGAGCAGCCGCAGCAGTCTTGTGCCAGTGCTGGGGACCACCGGAGAATTTGGGGGGATTTTGGGATAGGGATTTTATAGGGATTTTTGGGGATTTTTTTGGGATTTTTTTGGCTATTATTTCAGGAATTTTTAGGGAATTTTGTGAGACATTTTGGAATTTTTTGGGATTTCTTTGGGATTTTAGGGCCAGCACGAAGAGCAGCCGCAGCAGCTGCGCGCCGTGCTGGGGACACAGGGAGAATTTGGGGTTTGGGATTTTTTTGGGATTTTTTTGGGATTTTATAGGGATTTTTTTGGGATTTTTTCGGCTATTATTTCAGGAATTTTTAGGGAATTTTGTGAGACATTTTGGGATTTCTTTGGGATTTTAGGGCCAGCACGAAGAGCAGCCGCAGCAGCTGCGTGCCGTGCTGGGGACACGGAGAATTTGGGGTTTCGGATTTTTTTGGGATTTTTTTGGATTTTATAGGGATTTTTTTGGATTTTTTTCGGATTTTATAGGGATTTTTGAGGGAGATTTTTAGGGGATTTTTTGAGATTTCTTTTGTAAGTTATTGGGGATTTGTTGAGACTTTCAGGGTTTTTTGGGGGGAATTTTTAAGGGTTTTTTTGGGTTTTTTTGTTTTTTTATTTTTTTGTTTTTTTAGTGACTTTCAGGGTTTTTTTGGGAGATACTTAAGGTTTTTTGCAGGGGATTTTTTGGGGAATTTTTGATATGATCTTATGGGGTTCTTTTTTTTAGGGGATTTTTGGACGATTTTTTAGGGATTTTTGGGGAATTTTGTGGGATGTTCAGGGATTTTTTTTGGATTTCAAAGAGAATTTTTTAACAGGGATTTTTAGGGATTTTTGGAATTTTTTCGGGGATTTTTTGCAGGGATCTTTGGGGAATTTTGTAGGATTTATAGGGATTTGTTTGGGATTTTTTAAGGATTTTTGGAGAATTTTTTGCAGGGATTTTTTCGGAATTTATCACATTGAGAATCTGCCGGGCATTTGGGGCATTTTTTTTTATTTTTAGGGATTTTTTGGGATTTTTTCGGCTATTTTTTTTGGGAATTTTTAGGGAATTTTGTGAGACATTTTGGGATTTTTTGGGGATTTTTTGGGGATTTTTTTGGGATTTCTTGGAATTTTTGGCAGGGAATTTGGGGGGATTTTCTGGGATTTTTTTTGGGTTTTTTTTTTTTTATTTTTAGGGATTTTTTGGGTATTTTTTGAAGGGATTTAGGGGAACATTGGTGGATTTTTAGCGGATTTTTCTGGATATTTGGGTATTTTTTAGGGGTTTTTAGGGATTTTTGGGGGATTTTTAGGGATTTTTTTTGATTTTTCTGGGATTTTTGTGGGATTTTTTGCAGGGAATTTTGGGGAAATTTTAGGGATTTTTTTGGAGGATTTTTCTGGATTTTTTTAGAAATTTATGTGGCTTTTCAGCAGGGTTTTTAGGGAGTTTCTTTGGGATTTCAGGGGATTTTGGGGTTTTTTGCTATTTTTTGGAAATTCTTGGAGATTTTAGGGGATTTTTTGGGGTATCTTTGGGAATTTTGGGCAATTATTTGAGGGGATCTTTGGGAATCCTTTGATATCTTAAGGAAATTTTTTTATTTTTGGTGTTTTTTTGTGATTTTAGGGGACTTTTTGGGGGATTTTTTGGGAACTTTTAGAGATTTTTTTTATTTCTTTGGGGAATTTCTAGGGATTTTTTTGGCAATTCTTGCAAAAATTCTTTGGGATTTTGGGGATTTTTGGGAATTTTTAGGGAGGGTCTTTTGTGGGTTTTAAGGGTTTTTCTCAGGGATTTTTGGGGATTTTTGAGGATTTGGAGGGGGATTTACTTGGAATTTTTAGGGATTTTTTAGGGGGATTTTTGGGATTTCTCTGAAGGGATTTTTGGGGATTTTCCAGAAATTCTTTCAGAGAATTTTTGGAAATGTTTGGATTTTAGACAGGGTTTTTTTTGGGAATTCTTTGTTGTTTAGAGGGGAACTTTTGGGGATTTCTGCCAATTCTTTGGGATTTTGGGGATTTTTTGCAATCCAGGAATTCCCAAGGAAAATTCCCAACAGGATGGGAAAATTAAAATCCAGGAAATACAACAAATCCCAGATTTGGGAATCCCAAAAAACCGGAGGTGGGATCAGAATTCCAAGGAAATTTCTGGGATTTGAGGCCTCAGGAAACCCCCAAATTTGGGAAAATTTGGGAAAATTTGGGATTTTTCCAAACCTTCTTCATGAAGACGGAATCCTGGCGGGAACATTTCTCCACCTTCAGCTTCAGCACCGAGATGTCGCCCATGGAGCTGCCGGAAAATTCCGGAAAATTCGGAAAAAATTCGGGAATTCCGCGATGGGACGGATCCATCCCAGAGAATCCACGGAAAAAAAACTCTTGGAAAATTCATCCAGATCCCAAATTTTCCCATCCCCAATCCCAAATTTTCAAATCCTGAATTTTCCTATCCCCAATTCCGAAGTTTTCATCCCCAATCCTGCATTTTCCCATCCCAAATCTCAAATTTTCCTCTCCCCAATCCCAAATTTTCCCATCCCCAAATCTCAAATTTTTTCATTCCCAATCCCAAATTTTCAAATCCCAAATCCCAAATTTTTTCATCCCCAAATCCCAAATTTTCGAGTCCTGAATTTTCCCATCCCAAATCCCAAATTTTTCATTCTAAATCCCAAATTTTCCCATCCCAAATCCCAAATCCCAAATTTTCCCATCCCAAATCCCAAATTTTCCCATCCCCAAATCCCAAATTTTCCCATCCCCAATCCCAAATTTGCTCATCCCAAATCCCAAATTTTCCCATCCCCAATCCCAAATTTTTTCATCCCCAAATCCCAAATTTTCGAATCCTGAATTTTCCCATCCCAAATCCCAAATTTTCAAATCCCAAATCCCAAATTTTTTCACCTCAAATTCCAAATTTTCCCATCCCACATCCCAAATTTTCCATCCCCAATCCCAAATTTTTTCATCCCCAAATCCCAAATTTTCGAATCCTGAATTTTTCCCATCCCAAATCCCAAATCCCAAATTCTCAAATCCCAAATCCCAAATTTTTTCATTCTAAATCCCAAATTTTCCCATCCCCAATCCCAAATTTTCCTTCCCACACTCGATCCGAGTTGGGAAAATCAGAATAAAATTCCTGAAAAAATCTGGTTTAAATTCTAGGAAAAAAAATGTGGGAAAAATTCTGGAAAATATTCGAGAAAATTCGAAATTTTTGGGAATTCTGAATTCCAGAAGAGACAGATCCATCCCAGAGAATGCAAATGAAAAAGACTCTTGGAAAACTCATCTCAAATCCCAAATTTTCCCAAATTTTCTGTCCTGGTCCTCATCCCAACTGGGAAAACCCCAGAAAAAAATCTGGAAAAAAAAATTCCAGGGAAAAAAAAATCTGGAAAAAAAAAAAATCCAAAAATCCCCCAAAAAGTTTAATAAAAATTTTTTTTAAAAAATCTCCAAAACCCCCAAAACCCCAAAAAATCTCCCCCCAAATCTAAAAAAAATCCAAAAACTCCCCCAAAATCCCCCCCAAAAAAAACTAAAAAAATTTTTGTAAAAATCCCAAACAATCCCCCCAAAAATTTTTAAAAAACTTTTTAAAAATGAAAAAAAAATCCCGAGAAAATAAAAAAATTTAAATTTTTTGTAAGAAATCCCAAATAATCCCCCCAAAATTAAAAAAAAGTTAAAAAAAATCCCAAAAATCCTACAAAAAATAAATTAAAAAAATTCCCCCAAAAAATCCCCCAAGAATTCCAAAAATTAAAAAAAATAAAAAAAACCAAAAATGCCCCCCAAAAAATAAAAATTTTTTAAAAAATTCCCCAAAAATACCCCCAAAATTCAAAAGCATTTACAAAAATTAAAAAAAATTTGTAAAAAATCTCCCCCTCAAAAAAAGCTAAAAAACCCAAAAAACCCCCAAAATGCCCCCAAAAATTTAAAAAAATCTCAAAAATCCCCTAAAAATTAAAAAAAGTAAAAATACAAAAAAATTTCAGAAAATAAAAAAAAATTAAAAAAATTTTGTTAAAAGTCCCACAAAATCTTCCAAAAATTCCAAAAAATAAAAAAAATTTAAAAAATTTTTGTAAAAAATCCCCCAAAAAAGTCTCCCCCCAAAAAAAAAAAAAATCCCCCAAAGAATCCCATAAAAAAATAAATAAAAAAATTTTTAAAAATTACCAAAAAATCCCACCAAAATTCAAAAAATTAAAAAAAAATTTAAAAAAATTTTTGTAAGAATCCCAAAAATTAAGCCCCCCAAAAAATTTAAAAATCTAAAAAAAATTTTTTTTAAATTCAAAAAAATCCCAAAAATCCCCAAAAATTAAAAAAAAAAAAGTAAAAAATACCCAAAAATTCCAAAAATAAAAAAAAATTTAAAAAAATATTTTGTAAAAAGTCCCAAAAAATCCCCCCAAGAATTCCAAAAACCAAAAAAAAGTAAAAAAATTTTTGTAAAAAATCCCAAATAATCCGCCCTCAAAAACAAAACCCCCCAAAAAACTCCATTAAAAAAAAAATTTAAAAATTCCCAAAAAATCCCACCAAAATTCAAAAAATTAAAAAAAAAATTTAAAAAAATTTTTGTAAGAATCCAAAAAATTCGCCCCCAAAAAATCTAAAAAAAAAAAAAAATTTTAAAAATCCCAAAAAATCCCAAAAATCCCCAAAAATTAAAATAAAAAACCTAAAAAAATACCCAAAAATTCCAAAAATTAAAAAAAATTAAAAAAAATATTTTGTAAAAGTCCCAAAAAATCCCCCAAAAATTCCAAAAACAAGAAAACTTAAAAAATTTTTGTAAAAAATGCCCCCACCAAAAAAAAATCCCCCAAAAATCCCATAAAAAATAAATAAAAAAATTTTTTAAAAATTACCAAAAAATCCCACCAAAATTCAAAAATTAAAAAAATTTAAAAAATTTTTGTAAGAATCCCAAAAATTCGCCCCCCAAAAAGAATTTCAAAAATCTAAAAAAAAATATTTAAAAAATCCCAAAAAATCCCCCAAAAAATCACAAAAAATCCCCCAAAAAATCACAAAAAAATCTAAAAAAAATCCCAAAAAATTCTAAGAAAAATCCCAAAAATTGCCCAAATCCCAGAATGCCACGGGAGTTTGAAATTGAGATTTCCGGGCTGACCTCTGGGGGCAGAGCTTGTGGCGGTTGCCGTGGCGGTCGATGAAGCTGCTGAGGATCTCCAGGACGAAGATTCGGATCTCGGGGTCGTCCAGCAGCTGCCGACCGAGCAGTCAGCTCCAGGAAGAAGCTGGGCAGGGCGGTCAGCATGCTGCTGCCCTGGAACCCCATGGATACCTGGAATGGAAAATAAAAAAATAAAAAATAAAAATATGGAAAATCAAAAATAAATATGGAAAATAAAAAATAAAATATGGGAAGTTCGGGAAGCGCTGGGCAGGGCGGTCAGCATGCTGCTGCCCTGGAACCCCATGGATACCTGGAATAGAAAATAAAAAATAAAAATAAAAATAAAAAATGGAAAAGAAAATATGGAAAATAAAAAATAAATAAATATGGGAAATAAAAAATAAAATATGGGAAATTCGGGAAGGCGCTGGGCAGGGCGGTCAGCATGCTGCTGCCCTGGAACCCCACCGACACCTGGAATGGCAAATAAAAAATAAAAAATAAAAATATGGAAAATGAAAAATAAATATGGGAAATAAAAAAGAAATATGGAAAATAAAAAATAAATATGGAAAATAAAAAGTAAAATATGGAAAATTTGGGAAGGCGCTGGGCAGGGCGGTCAGCATGCTGCTGCCCTGGAACCCCACCGACACCTGGCAGGGAAAAGAAAAAATAAAAAATAAAAATATGGAAAATCAAAAATAAATATGGGAAATCAAAAATAAATATGGAAAATAAAAAATAAATATGGAAAATAAAAAGTAAAATATGGAAAATTTGGGAAGGCGCTGGGCAGGGCGGTCAGCATGCTGCTGCCCTGGAACCCCATGGATACCTGGCAGGGAAAAGAAAAATAAAATATGGAAAATAAAATATAAATATGGGAAATAAAGAATAAATATGGGAAATAAAAATAAATATGGAAAATAAAAAATAAAATACGGAAAATTCGGGAAGGCGCTGGGCAGGGCGGTCAGCATGCTGCTGCCCTGGAACCCCATGGACACCTGGAACGGCAAATAAAAAATAAAAAATAAAAATATGGAAAATGAAAAATAAATATGGGAAATAATAAATAAATATGGAAAATAAAAAATAAAATATGGGAAATTGGGAAAAGCTGGGCAGAGTAGATGAACCCCATGATACCTGGCAGGGAAAAGGAAAATAAAATATGGAAAATAAAATATAAATATGGGAAATAAAGAATAAATCTTGAAAATAAAAAATAACATATGGAAAATAAAAAATAAAGTATGGGAAATTCGGGAAGCGCTGGGCAGGGCGGTCAGCATGCTGCTGCTCTGGAACCCCATGGACACCTGGGATTCATGGGAAAAAGAAAAAATAAAATATGGAAAATAAAATATAAATATAGAAAATAAAAAATAAATATGGGAAATAAAAAATAAATATGGAAAATAAAAAATAAAATACGGAAAATTTGGGAAGCGCTGGGCAGGGCGGTCAGGATGCTGCTGCCCTGGAACCCCACCGACACCTGGGATTCAGGGAAAAAAATGAATATGGAAAATAAAATATGGAAAATAAAAAATAACATATGGGAAATAAAAAAATAAAATACGGGAAATTCAGGATCAGAGGGGATTGCATGGAAAAAATAAAATATGGAAACTAAAAAATAAAAGATGGGGAAATAAAAATAAAATATGAAAACTGAAAATAAAAAATGGAAAATAAAAATAAATATGGAAAATAAAAATAAAATATGGAAAATAAAAATAAAATATGGAAAAAAAAAGGGAAATAAAAAATAACATATGGGAAATAAAAAATAAAATACGGGAAATTCAGGATCCGAGGGGATTGCATGGAGAAAATAAAATATGGGAAATAAAAAATAAAATATGGAAAATAAAAAATAAAATATGGAAAATAAAAAATAAAATATGGGAAATAAAAAATAAAAGATGGAAAATTCAGGATCAGGGGGTATTACATGGAAAAAAACAAAATACGGAAAATAAAAAAGAAAATATGGAAACTAAAAAAAAATATGGGAAATTGGGGAAGCATGCTGCTGCCCTGGAACCCCACCGACATCTGGGATTCATGAAAAAAAAATAAAAATATGGAAAATAAAAAATAAAATATGATTTTTGCAAAAAATCCCGGGATCTTTAAAAAAAAATTATTTGTTTTCCAGTAAATCTAAAGATTTTTTTCTAAAATTTGTTCTGTTTTTTTTTACAAGTTCTGAGATATTTTTTTCAAAATTTGTTGATTTTTTCAAAATATTTTTTGATTTTTTTCAACAAATCCGACGATTTTTCCCTCTGGAATAACAAATCAACAAAACTCTGGAAAAAATTCTGGGATTTGTTGGAAAAATAAAAAAAAATTTTTTTTAAAAGGGAGTAATTTAAAAAAAACCCTGAGATTTCTTGGAAAAAAATCAACAAATTTCTTTTTAAAAAGTGAATAATTAAAAAAAATAATCCTGAGATTTCTTGTAAAAAATATAAACAAATTTTTTTTTAAAAAGTGAATACTTTAAAAAAAATTCCTGAGATTTCCTTTAAAAAAATCAACAAATTTTTTAAAAAGTGAATTTAAAAAAAAATTCCTGAGATTTCTTGAAAAAAATCAACAAATTTTTTAAAAAGTGAATAATTTAAAAAATCCTGAGATTTCCTGAAAAAAAAGCAACAATTTTATTTTAAAAAAGTGAATTAATAAATAAAAATCCTGAGATTTCTTGAAAAAAATAAAAAAATATTTTTAAAAAAACTGAATAATTAAAAAAAAACCTGAGATGTTTTGAAAAAAAATCAACAATTATTTTTAAAAAATTGAATAATTAAAAATCCTGAGATTTCTTGAAAAAATCAACAAATTTTTTTCAAAAAAGTGAATAATTTAAAAAAAATCCAAAGATTTCTTGAAAAAAATCAACAAATTTTTTAAAAAAACTGGATAAATAAAAAAAAAATATCCTGAGATTTTTTGAAAAAAAATCAACAAATTTTTAAAATAATCCATGGATTCGTTGAAAAAAAATTCAGTAAATATTTTTGACAAAAATCTCATGATTTGTTAAAAAAAAAAGAATTTTTTTAAGAAAAAGTGGATTTTCCTACCTGGAGCAGGGATTTCAGGAGCATGATCTGAGTCAGGCGGTTCCGGTTTTCTCTGGGAGGAAAAAAATTTGGGATTTTGGGGATTTTGGGGAAAAATTAGATTAAAAAATAAAATTCGGGGAAAGGGGAAAATTCTGGGAAAAGTTGGGAAGGAAAAAAAAGGAATTGGAAAGGAATTCTCATTAAATTTTAAAATTTTAAATTTGATAAAAGAGGTCGAATACAATAAAAAATTGTCAAATCTTACAAAAAATCCCAAATTCAAAAGTCTTCCCAAAAAACCCCAAATGTAAAAAATCTCATGAATTAAAAAAATTCTTTCTCCAAAAAAATTCAAATGGAAAAAATTCAGAAATCACAAAATGTTCAAAACACAAAAAAATTCCTAAAACTCCAAAACTCCTAAATCCCAAAAAAAACCCCAAATCCCAAAAAAACCCCAAATCCCAAAGAATTTAAATCCCAACAACTGCAAAATCCCAACAAACCCAAATCCCAAAAAAACCAAAATTCTAAAAACCCAAATTCCAAAAAAACCACAAATACGAAAAAAAGGAAATTCCAAAAATCCCCAAATATTCCCCAAATAAACAAATTCCCCCCAAAACCCCAAATTCCCCCCAAAACTCCAAAAAACCCAAACCCAAATCCCAACAAACCCTAATCCCAACAGAATCCAAATCCTAAAAACCCCAAATCTGAAAAAACCCCAAATCCCCCAAAATCCCAGCCTGAAATCCCAAAAAACCCCAAAATTCAAAAAAATCAACCCCAAATCCTCCCAAAAACCCCAAAATCCCCCCAAAAAACCCCAAATCCCAAAACCCCCAACATTCCAAAAAACCCAATCCCAAATCCCAAAATCTCTGAATCCCTCTAAACCCCAAAATTCCAAAAATCAACTCCAAATCCCAAAAAAACCCCAAAACCCCGATAAACCCCAAATCCCAAAAAAACTCAAATCCCCAAAAATCCCAATCCCAAAAATCCCAAATCCCAAAAAACTAAAACCCAAATCCCCAAAAAACCCCAAAATCCCAAAAACCCCAAAATCCCAAAAACCCCAAATCCCAAAACCCCCAACATTCCAAAAACCCCAATCCCAAATCCCAAAATCTCTAAATCCCTCTAAACCCCAAAATTCCAAAAATCAACTCCAAATCCCAAAAAAACCCAAAACCCCGATAAACCCCAAATCCCAAAAAAACTCAAATCCCCAAAAATCCCAATTCCAAAAAACTAAAACCCAAATCCCCAAAAACCCCAAAATCCCAAAAACCCCAAAATCCCAAAAACCCAAAATCCCAATGAACCCAAATCCCGAATCCCAACAAAACTCAAATCCTAAAAAACTCAAATCCCCAAAAAATCCCTAAATCCCAAAAAAACCCAAAATCCCAAAAAAATCCCCAAAATCCCCAAATCCCAAAAAAACCCAAAATCCAAAAAAAAATTCCCAAAATCCCCAAATCCCAAATAACTGAACCCCAAATCCAAAAAAAATCCCCAAAATCCCAAAAACCCCAAATCCCCAAACCCTTGGAATTCCTTGGGGTTTTTTTTGTTTTTTCCTTTTTTATTTGGGTTTTTTGGGGCTTTTTTAAAATTTGGGGTTTTTTGGGATTTGGGTTTTTTTGGGATTTTTTTTTTTAAATTTGGGCTTTTTGGGATTTTTTTTGGTTTTTTGGAATTTGGGGTTTTTTGAGATTTGGGAAATTTTAAGGGGATTTGTTGACGGGGTTTTTTTTTTGGTTTTTTATTTGGGGTGCTTCGGATTTTGGGTTTTTTGGAATCGGGTATTTTGGGGGAATTTGGGGATTTTTGTGGATTTGGGGTTTTTTTGGGGTTTGGGATTTTTTAGGATTTGTGGATGTTTATTGGGGACTTTGGGGTTTCTGGATCTGGGATTTTTTTATTTTGGAGTTTTTAGGATTTTTTTTAATTTGGGTTTTTTGGGGTTTTGGGGCTTTTTTAGGATTCAAACCTTTTCGGGAACATTTTAGAATTTGGGAATTTTTTTGGGGGTGGGATTTCTTATTTTTTGGGAAGGATTTGCTGATTTTTTAACGGGAATTTGGGATTTTTTTTTTGGGGGGGGGATTTCACCCGTCGGGAATTTTGGGAATTTTGGGGCCTCACCCATCGGATCCGGAGGGCGGCTCCAGGGAATTCCGGGAATTCCGGGAATTCTCGGGAATGGGAACTTTGTTCATGATGAAAATCATCACCTCCGACTGCTGGTACGGGGGCAGCGTCCCCGAAAACGAGCCTGGGAGACAATTAATTAATTGATTAATTAATTAATCAATGGGAGCGATTGATTAGCAGGAATGATTGATCAACAGAAATGATTGATTAGCGGGAATGACTGATTAATTAATGGGAATGATGAATTAATGAAAATGGTTGATTAATGGGAATGATGAACAGGAATGATTGATTAATGGGAATGATTAATTAGTGGGAGTGATTAATTGATGGGAATGACTAATTAACGGGAATGATTGATTAATGGGAATCACAAATTTATAGGAATGATAAATTAGCTGGAATGATTAATTAACAGGAATGATTAACAGGAATGATTGATTAATGGGAATCATGAATTAAGGGAAACGATGAATTAATGGGAATGAACAGGAATGATTAATTAACTGGAATGATTAATTAACTGAAATGATTAATGGGAATGGTTGATTAACGGGAATGGTTGATTAATGGGAATGATGAACAGGAATGATTAATTAATGGGAATGATTAATTAGTGGGAGTGATTAATTGATGGGAATGACTGATTAACAGGAATGATTGATTAATGGGAATCATGAATTAAGGGAAATGATGAATTAATGGGAATGAATAGGAATGATTAATTAACTGGAATGATTAATTAACAGGAATGATTAATGGGAATGATTAATTGGCGGGAATGATTGATTAACAGGAATGATTGATTAGTGGGAATCATGAAGAGCAATCATGAACAGGAATGATTAATTAGTGGGAGTGATTAACAGGAACTACTAATTAACGGGAATGATTAATTAATGGGAATGATTAATTAATGGGAATCATGAACGGGAATCATGAATGGGAATGATTAACCAACCAGAATGACTAATTAACAGGAATTATAAATTAATCGGAATTATTAACGGGAATGATTAATTAATGGCAATGGTTGATTAACAGGAATGACTGATTAACAGGAATGATTGATTAATGTGAACTATGAAGAGGAATCATGAACGGGAACGATTAATTAACGGGAATGATTAATTAACGAGAATGATTAGTTAACGGGAATGATTAATTAGTGGGAGTGATTAACAGGAACTACTAATTAATGGGAATGATTAATTAATGGGAATGATTAATTAATGGGAATCATGAACGGGAATCATGAATGGGAATGATTAACCAACCAGAATGACTAATTAAGGGGAATAATTTACAGTAATTATAAATTAATGGGGATTATTAACAGGAATGATTAATTAATGGCAATGGCTGATTAACAGGAATTATTAATTATCAGGAATAATTGATTATCAGGAATAATGAATGGGAATTACTAATGGGAATGAGTAATGGGAATAATGATCAGGAATAATGGACATAATTAATAGGAATGATTAATTAACAGGAATTATTGATTAACAGGAATGAATAATTAACAGCAACAATGAATTAATGGCAATGATTGATTAATGGGAATGATTGATTAATAGGAATAATTAATGGGAATTATTAATTAATGGGAATGATTAATTAATGGCAATGACTGATTAACGGGAATGATTAATTAATGGGAATAATGAACTGGAAGTATTAACGGGAATGATTAATGGGAATAATGATCGGGAATAACGGGAATAATTAACAGGAATTATTAATTAATGGGAATGATTGACGGGAATTATTAAGTGAAATGATTAATTAACAGGAATGATTAATTACCAGCAATGATTAATTAATGGGAATCCTTAATTAACAGGAATGATTAATTAACAGGAATAATTAATGGGAATCATTGATTAACAGGAATTAATAATGGAAATGATTAACAGAATTAATGATCAGGAACAATGGGAATAATTAACAGGAATTATTAATTAACAGGAATGATTAATTGAGTGAAATTATTCATTAACAGGAATGATTAACGGGAATGACTAATTAACTGCAATGATTGATTAATGGGAATGATTAATGATCGGGAAGGATGGACGGGAATAATTAGCAGGAATAGCACAAATAATTAAGGGGAATTGTTAATTAACAGGAATAATTAGCAGTAATGATTTAAAACCCTGAAAAAACCCCAGAAAATTCCCAGAAAAATCCCAGAAAATTCCCAGAAAACTCCCATAAAAATCCCAGTAAAACCACAGAGAATTCCAGAAAATTCCCAGAAAAAAACCCAGAAAAACCCCAGAAAATCCCACAAATACCCCAGAAAATTCCCAGAAAAATCCCAGAAAATTCCCAGAAAATCCCCAGAAAAATGTAGAAAAATTCTAGAAAAATTCCAGAAAAAAAAAAAATCCCAGAAAATTCCTAGAAAAACTCAGAAAAATCTCCAAAAAAACCCCAGGAAACCCCAGAAAATTCCCAGAAAAATCCAGCAAAATCCCCAGAAAATTCACAGAAAATTTACAGAAAATTCCAGAAATATCGCCAAAAAAACTCAGAAAAATTCCAAGAAAATTCCCAGAAAATTTAAGAAAACCCTAAAAAACCCCCTGAAAATTCCCAGGAAAATCCCAAAAAAATCCCAGAAAAATAACAAAAAATCCCAGAAAAATCAAGGAAAACCCTGAAAAAAACCAGAAATTTCCCAGAAAATTCCCAGAAAAACCTAGAAAATTTCTAGAAAAATTCCAGGGAAAAAAAAAAAAACGGGAAAAATCCCAGCAAATCCCCAGAAAAATCTCCAAAAAAACCCCCAGAAAAACCCAGAAAATTACCAGAAAAATCCCAGAAAAACCGCAGTAAAACCCAGAAAAATCCTGATAAAATCCCGATAAAATTCCAGAAAAACCCCAGAAAAATCCCAGAAAAACCCAGGAAATTCCCAGAAAACCCCCAGAAAATCTCCAGAAAATTCCCAGAAAAAAACCCCAGAAAAATCACAGAAAAACACCAAGAAAACTTCCAGAAAAACCCAGAAAAATCCCATAAAATTCCCAGAAAAATCCAGAAAATTCCCAGAAAAATCCCGGAAAAACCACAGTAAAACCCAGAAAAATCCTGATAAAATCCCGATAAAATTCCAGAAAACTCCCCATAAAATTCCAGAAAAACCCCAGAAAAATCCCAGAAAATCCCAGGAAAACCTCAGAGAATTCCAGAAAATTCCCAGAAAAAAACCAGAAAAAACCCAGAAAAATCACAGAAAAACCCCAGGAAATTCCCAGAAAACCCCCAGAAAATCCCAGGAAAACCTCAGAGAATTCCAGAAAATTTCCAGAAAATTCCCAGAAAAAACCCAGAAAAATCACAGAAAAACACCAAGAAAACTTCCAGAAAAAACCAGAAAAATTCCATAAAACCACCAGAAAAACCCAGAAAATTCCCAGAAAAATCCAGGAAAAAAAATTTCCAGAAAAGCCCCATAAAATTTCCAGAAAATACCAGAAAAATAAAAAAAAAATCCCATAAAATTCCCAGAAAAATCCAGAAAATTCCCAGAAAAATCCCGGAAAAACCACAGTAAACCCAGAAAAATCCTGATAAAATCCCGATAAAATTGCAGAAAACTCCCCATAAAATTCCAGAAAAACCCCAGAAAAATCCCAGAAAAAAACCAGGAAAACCTCAGAGAATTCCAGAAAATTTCCAGAAAATTTCCAGAAAAAAACCCAGAAAAATCACAGAAAAACACCAAGAAAACTTCCAGAAAAACCCAGAAAAATCCCATAAAATTCCCAGAAAAATCCAGAAAATTCCCAGAAAAATCCCGGAAAAACCACAGTAAAACCCAGAAAAATCCTGATAAAATCCCGATAAAATTCCAGAAAACTCCCCATAAAATTCCAGAAAAACTCCAGAAAAATCCTAGAAAAAACCCAGGAAATTCCCAGAAAACCCCCAGAAAATCCCAGGAAAACCTCAGAGAATTCCAGAAAATTTCCAGAAAATTCCCAGAAAAAAACCAGAAAAATCACAGAAAAACACCAAGAAAACTTCCAGAAAAATTCCAGAAAACCACCAGAAAAACCCCAGAAAAATCCAGAAAATTCCCAGAAAAATCCCGGAAAAACCGCAGTAAAACCCAGAAAAATCCCGATAAAATTCCAGAAAACTCCCCATAAAATTCCAGAAAAACACCAGAAAAATCCCATAAAAAAACCAGGAAATTCCCAGAAAACCCCCAGAAATTCCCAGGAAAACCTCAGAGAATTCCAGAAAATTCACAGAAAATTCCCAGAAAATTCCCAGAAAATTCCCAGAAAAACACCAAGAAAACTTCCAGAAAACTTCCAGAAAATTCCAGAAAACCACCAGAAAAACCCAGAAAAATCCCATAAAATTCCCAGAAAAATCCAGAAAATTCCCAGAAAAATCCCGGAAAAACCGCAGTAATACCCAGAAAAATCCTGATAAAATCTCGATAAAATTCCAGAAAACTCCCCATAAAATTCCAGAAAAACCCCAGAAAAACCCCAGAAAAAACCCAGGAAATTCCCAGAAAACCCCCGGAAAACATCAGAGAATTCCAGAAAATTTCCAGAAAAATCCCAGAAAAAAAACCCAGAAAAATCACAGAAAAACACCAAGAAAACTTCCAGAAAAAACCAGAAAACCACCAGAAAATCCAGAAAAATCCCATAAAATTCCCAGAAAAATCCAGAAAATTCCCAGAAAAATCCCGGGAAAACCACAGTAAAACCCAGAAAAATCCTGCTAAAATCCCGATAAAATTCCAGAAAACCACCAGAAAAATTCCAGAAAAACCCCAGAAAAACCCCCAGAAAATTCCCAGAAAAAAACCAGGAAATTCCCAGAAAACCCCCAGAAAATCCCAGGAAAACCTCGGAGAATTCCAGAAAATTTCCAGAAAATTCCCAGAAAAAACCCAGAAAAATCACAAAAAAACACCAAGAAAACTTCCAGAAAAAAACAGAAAAATTCCAGAAAACCACGAGAAAAACTCAGAAAATTCCCAGAAAAATCCAGGAAAAAAAAATCCCCAGAAAAGCCCCAGAAAATTTCTAGGAAATATCAGAAAAATCCAGAAAATCCCATAAAATTCCCAGAAAAATCCCGGAAAAACCACAGTAAAACCCAGAAAAATCCTGATAAAATCCCGATAAAATTCCAGAAAACTCCCCATAAAATTCCAGAAAAACTCCAGAAAAATCCCAGAAAATTCCCAGAAAACCCCCAGAAAATCCCAGGAAAACCTCAGAGAATTCCAGCAAATTTCCACAAAATTCCCAGAAAAAAAACCAGAAAAATCACAGAAAAACACCAAGAAAACTTCCAGGAAAACCCAGAAAAATTCCAGAAAACCACCAGAAAACCCCCCCAAAAAATCCCTGAAAATTCCAGAAAAACCCAGAAAATTCCCAGAAAATCCCAGAAAGTTGGCAAGAACTGCTGGAATTCCCACCGATGGTTTTGATGACGGCCTCCTGGAACATCCTCTCCTGGCTCTCGCGGGATTTCCAGGACTCGGCTCCGGCCTCGCTCAGGGCCAGGTCGATGCTGAGGCGCAGCTGCCGCAGGAGCGTGTTGAACACTTCCAGCACCGTGGGGCCTGCAAGGGCGGGAATGACCGGAATTCCGGGAATTCCCAGAGTTCCCAGCACCAGGAACTGGGAATAGGGCGGTTTTTTCATCCTGGAATTCCCAGAATTCTTGGAATTTCCGGCGCTGGGAACTGGAAATGGGGCATTTTTTTTCACCCCAGAATTCCCGGAATTCCCTCTGCTGGGAACTGGAAATGGGGAAGTTCTTTCACTCCAGAATTCCCAGAATTTCTGGAATTCCCGGTGCTGGGATCTGGGAATGGGGCTGTTCTTCCACCCAGGAATTCCCAGAATTCCGGCTGCAGAAAACTGGGAACGGGGTTGTTTCCTCAGGCCAGAATCCCTGGAATTCTGGGAATTCCCAGCACTGGGAACTGGGAATAGGATGGTTTTTTCATCCTGGAATTCCCGGTATTCCCAGAATTCTAGGAATTTCCGGTGCTGGGAACTGGAAACACAGCATTTTTTTTCACCCCAGAATTCCCGGAATTTCTGGAATTCCCGGTGCTGGGATCTGGGAATGGGGAAGTTCTTTCACTCCAGAATTCCCAGAATTTCTGGAATTCCCGGTGCTTAAAACTGGGAATGGGATGGTTTTCTCAGGCCAGAATTCCTGGAATTCTGGGAATTCTCAGCACTGGGAACTGGGAATAGGGCGGTTTTTTCCCTGGAATTCCTGGTATTCCTGGAATTCTTGGAATTTCCAGCACAGGGAACTGGAAACGTGGCATTTTTTTTCACCCCAGAATTCCCGGATTTCCCTCTGCTGGGAACTGGGAATGGGGAAGTTCTTTCACTCTAAAATTCCCAGACTTCCTAGAATTGGGAAGTGGGAATGGGGCAGTTTTTTCACCTAGGAATTCCCAGAATTCCCAGGGTTCTAGGATTCCCAGAATTCCAGGTCCTTAGAACCAGGAATTAGGTGGTTTTTTCACCCCAGAATTCCTGAAATTCCCAGTGCTGGGATCTGGGAAGGAGGTGGTTCTTTCACCCAGGAATTCCCAGAATTCCTGGTGCTTAAAACTGGCAATGGGGTGGTTTTCTCAGGCCAGAATTCCTGGAATTCTGGAAATTCCCAGCACCAGGAACTGGGAATATGGCGGTTTTTTCACCCTGGAATTCCCAGTATTCCCAGAATTCTTGGAATTTCCAGCGCAGGGAACTGGAGACGGGGCATTTTTTTTCACCCCAGAATTCCCGGAATTCCCTCTGCTGGGAACTGGGAATGGGGAAGTTCTTTCACTCCAGAATTCCCAGAATTCACAAAATTGGGAAGTGGGAACGGGGCTGTTTTTCTGCCCAGGAATTCCCAGAATTCCTGGTGCTTAAAACTGGGAATGGGATGGCTTTCTCAGGCTAGAATTCCCGGAATTCCGGGAATTCCCGGCACCCGGAACTGGGAATAGGGTGTTTTGTTTCAACCCAGAATTCCCAGAATTCCCAGCATTGGAAATGGAGACGGGGCAGTGTTTTCACCCAGGAATTCCCAGGATTCCCAGAATTCCTTAGAACTGGGAATCTGGTGTTTTTTTTCACTCCAGAATTCCCGGAATTTCTGGAATTCCCGGCACCAGGAACTGAGAATAGGGCGTTTTTTTCACCCTGGAATTCCCGGTATTCACAGAATTCTTGGAATTTCTGGTGCTGAGAACTGGAGACGGGGCATTTTTTTTCACCCCAGAATTCCTGGAATTCCGTCTGCTGGGAACTGGGAATGGGGAAGTTCTTTCACTCTAGAATTCCCAGAATTCCCTCTGCTGGGAACTGGGAATGGGGCTGTTTTTTCACCCAGGAATTCCCAGGATTCTCAGAATTCCCAGAATTCCTGGTGATTAAAACTGAGAATGCGGCAGTTTTTTCACTCCAGAATTCCCAGAATTTCTAGAATTCCCAGTGCTGAGATCTGGGAATTGGGTGGATTTTTCACCAAGGATTTCCCAGAAATTCCTGGAAAATCCACAGAAAATCCTGAAATATCCCAGAAAAAACATGGAAAATTCTGGACAAATCACCAAAAACCTCAGAAAAGGCTGGAAAATTCCAGAGAATCCCAGAAAAATTCTGGAAAATCCCAGGAAATCCCAAAAAATATCCAGGAAAATCCCAGGAAAATTCCAGATAATCCCAGAAAAATCCTGGAAAACCCCAGAAAATCCCAGGAAAATCCTGGAAAAATCTCAGGAAAATTCCAGAGAATCCCAGAAAAATCCTGGAAAAATCCTGGAAAAATCCTGGAAAATCCCAGGAAAATCCCAGAAAAATTCTGGAAAATCCCAGAAAATCCCAGGAAAATCCTGGAAAAATCCCAGAAAATCCCAGGAAAATCCAGAAAAATCCCAGGAAAATTCCAGAAATATCCCAGAAAATCCCAGAAAAATCCTGGAAAATCCCAGAGAATCCCAGAAAAATCCTGGAAAAATCCTGGAAAATCCTGGAAAATTCCAGATAATTCCAGAAAAAATCCTGGAAAATCCCAGGAAAATTCCAGAGAATCCCAGAAAAATTCTGGAAAATCCCAGGAAAATCCTGGAAAAATCTTGGAAAATCCCAGATAATCCCAGAAAAATGCTGGAAAGTCCCAGGAAAATTCCAGGAATTACGTGTACCCACGGATCCGGAGGGGCGAATCCTGGCCGCTCGAGAGCAGAAAAATCCCAGAAATATCCCAGAAAATCCCAGAAAATTTCAGAAAATCCCAGAAAAATCCTGGAAAAATCCTGGAAAAATCCTGGAAAATCCCAGATAATTCCAGAAAAAATCCTGGAAAAATCCTGGAAAAATCCTGGAAAAATCCTGGAAAATCCCAGATAATTCCAGAAAAAATCCTGGAAAATCCCAGGAGAATTCCAGAGAATCCCAGAAAAATTCTGGAAAATCCCAGGAAAATCCTGGAAAATCCCAGGAAAATTCCAGGAATTCCTCGCTTTCCCTCTCCCAAACCTTCCCCTTCCCAAATTCCCGCAGAAATCCGGGAATTCCGCGTACCCACGGATCCGGAGGCGGCGATCCCGGCCGCTTCCGAGAGCACCTCGACGATTCCCGCCCGGATCGGGGCCGCGCTCCGGCTGTTGGCGTCCAGGTGTCCCAGGAGCTGCTGGATCACCAGGTGGGAATGCTGGGGCTGAAAAAAACCGGGAATGTTCAAACATCAGATTCCTGGGAATGCAAAAAAAAAAGGGGAATGTTCATCCCAAATTTCTGGGAATGCCGGGGTTGGAAAAAAAACTGAGAAGTTTCATCCTGGATTCTCAGGAATGCTGGGACTGCAAAAAAACCTGGAATGTTCAGCCTGGATTTCTGGGAATGCTGTGGCTGCAAAAAAAAAAACAAACAAAAAAACAAACGGGGAATGTTCATTCAGGATTCCCAGGAATGCAAAAAAAAAACCTGGGACTGTTTATCCTGGATTTCTGGGAATGCCAGGGTTGGAAAAAAACTGGGAATGTTCATCCTGGTTTGCTGGGAATGTTTGGGTTGGAAAAAAAAACGGAATTCTCATCCCAGATTTCTGGGAATGCTGGGGCTGCAAATAAAACAGGAATGTTCAGCCTGGAGTCCCAGGAATGCCAAAAAAACTGGGAATGTTCAGCTTGGATTGCTGGGAATGCTGGAGTTGGAAAAAAATGGGAATGTTCAGCCCAGACTCCTGGGAATATTGGAGTTGGAAAAAAACCCAGGAATTTTCATCCCAGGTTCCCGGGAATGCTGAGGCTGCAAAAAAAATGGGAATTCTCACCTCAGATTTCTGGGAATGCTGGGGCTGCAAAAAAAAAAAAAAAAAAAAAGGGGGAATGTTCATCTGAGATTCCCAGGAATGCACAAAAAACCTGGGAATTGAAAAAAACGGGAATGTTCATCCTGGAGTCCTGGGAATGCAAAAAAATCTGAGAATGTTCATCCCAGATTCCCAGGAATGCTGAGGCTGAGCAAAATGGGAATTCTCATCTCAGATTTCCGGGAATGCTGGGGCTGCAAAAAAAAAGGAATGTTCATCCTGGATTCCTGGGAATGCAATAAAAAATCTGGGAATGTTCATCCCAGATTTCCGGGACTGCACAAAAATCCTGGAATGCTCATCCTGGATTTCTGGGAATGCTGGGGCTGCAAAAAACCCAGGAATGTTCAGCCTGGATTGACAGGACTGCAAAAAAACTTGGGAATGCTCATCCTGGATTTCTGGGAATGCCAGGGTTGGGAAAAAAACCAGGAATGTTCATCCTGAATTTTGGGGAATGCAAAAAAAACCCGGGAATGTTCATCCCGGATGGCCGGGAATGCTCAGGAGGGATGGAGGGGAAACTGGAGTTTAAAATCCCATTTTTGTGGGATTTCTGATAGAAAATCTGGGAATGTCTCGGGAAAATCGTGGAAAACTTGGAAAGGGTTTCAGGAAATCCCAGGAAATTCAGTAGAATCACAGAAAAACATGGGAAAAACCCTGGAAATCACAGATAATATTGGAAAATTACAGAAAAATATGGAAAAATCCCTAGAAATTCTGGCAAATCCCAGAAAAAATTGTGAAATAATCATGGAAAATTATGGGCAATCCTGGGAAATCCTAGAAAATCACTGAAAATTCTGGAAAATCCTTGAAAATCATGGAAAACCCAAGAAAAATCCTGGAAAATCGCTGAAAATACCAGAAATTTTCAGGAAACGTCAGAAAATCCTGGAAAATGGTTGAAAATCCCAGAAATTATTGGAAAAGCTTGGAAAATCCAAGAAAATTAGAGAAAATCTTGGGAAATCCTTGAGAATCCTCGAAAATTTTTGAAAATCCCAGAAAATTCTAGAAAACTCAGAAATTAAGGAAAAAAATCTGGAAAATCACAGGTAATTCCTGGAAAAACCCAGAAAAATCACAGAAAATTGTGCAAAACACTGGAAAATAAAAAAAAACCCTGGAAAATCAGAAAATATAATGGAAAACCCCAGAAATTATTGGAAAATCCTGGAATATCCAAGAAAATCTCAAAAAATTCCTGGGAAAACCCAGACAAATCCACAAAAATAACAGAAAATCCCATAAAATCAAAAAATCTCAGGAAATCACAGAAAGTGATAGAAAATCCTTGAAAATCCTGGAAAATCATAAGAAATCCCAGAAAATCTTGGAAGGCCTCCAAAAGTATGGAAAAATCTCCGAAAATTCTGGAAAATCACAGAAAATCCTGGGAAATCCCAAAAATTCCAGTAAAAATCATGGAAAATCCCAAAAATTCCTAGGGAAATCCTGGAGAAATCCCAGAAAAATCCTGAAAAATCCCTGGAAATTCCAGAAAAACATGAAAAACCACAGAAAACCCCAGAAAATCCCAGAAAATTCTAAAAAATACCAGAAAAAATCCTTTAAAAAAAGGGAAAATCACAGAAAATCCCAGAAAATTCCAGAAAATTTCTGAAAATCCCAGAAAAATCCAGGAAGTCCCAGAAAAATCCAGGAAAATATCCCCCAAAAATCAGGAAATTTTGACTGGGAATTCCGGGATTGGCCCAAATCTTGGGATTTGGGGAATTTCCGGGATGGAAATCTGGGAATTTCCAACTGGGCTGATCCAAAGGGAAATCCCAGTGGGAAAAATCAGGATAACACATCTGGAATGGGGGAATCCCAAATTCCAAAAAATCCTGGATCTGATTGCGCATTCCCAGATTTTTTTTGGGTTTTTTTGGGATCCTCTGTGGAATTTGGTGGAGATTCCCGAGGATTTTTTGGGAATTCCCACCTGGATGGAGAACATGATGATCCGGAAGCAGCTGCGGGCGAAGACCTGAGGCTCCCACAGGGAGTGGCTGTCCAGGTGGCTGGAAAACAGGGAATGGCGGGAAAAAATGGGAATTCCGGGAAAAACGGGAATTCTGGGAAAAACAGGGAATTCTGGGAAAAATGGGATTAGAGGGAAAAAAGGGAATGCTGGGGGAAAAATGGGAATTTTGGGGGGATAAATGGGAGTTACAGGGGAAATTGGAGTTCTGGGGAAAATGGGATTTTGGGAAAAATTTGGATTGGAGGGGAAATGGGAATTCTGGGGAAAACAGGGAATTCTGGGAAGAATGGAATTGGAGAGAAACAGGAGTTCCAGAGGAAATGAGAATTCTGGGAAAAATGGGAATTTTGGGAAAAATGGGAATTTTGGGAAAACAGGGAATGGTGGGTAAAATGGGAATTCCAATGAAAATGAGAATTCTGGGAAGAATGGAATTAGAGGGAAAACAGAATTCCAGGGAGAAATGGGAATTCTGGGGAAAATGGGATTGGAGGGAAAACAGGGAATGGTGGGGAAAAATGGGAATTCTGGGAAAAACGGGAATTCTGGGGGAAATGGGGATTCTGGGAAAAACGGGGTTAGAAGGAAAACAGGGAATTCTGGAAAAATGGGAATTCTGGGGAGATAAATGGGAGTTACAGGGGAAATTGGAGTTTTGGGGAAAATGGGGATTCTGGGGAAAATGGGGATTCTGGGGAAAATGGGGATTAGAGGGGAAATGGGAATTCTGGGAAAAATGGGAATTCTGGGAAGAATGGAATTAGAGGGAAAATGGAATTCCAGAAGGAAATGAAAATTCCGGGAAAAATGAGAATTGTGGGGGAAAATGGGATTAGAGGGAAAACAGGGAATGGTGGGAAAAATGGGAATTCCAGGGAAAATGAGAATTCTGGGGAAAACAGGGGATTCTGGGAAAAATGGGAATTCTGGGGAAAATTGGATTAGAAGAAAACAGGGAATGCTGGGAAAAGTGGGAATTCTGGGGGATAAATGGGAATTACAGGGAAAATTGGAATTCTGGGAAAAGTGGGAATTCTGGGGGGATAAATGGGAATTACAGGGAAAATTGGAATTCTGGGAAAAATGGGAATTCTGGGGGATAAATGGGAATTACAGGGAAAATTGGAATTCTGGGGAAAAATGAGAATTTCAGGAAAAACAGGAATTTTGGGGAAAATGGGAATTCTGGGGAGAAATCAGGATTCTGGGGGAAATGGGAATTCTGGGAAGGGAATTAGAGAGAAAATGGAATTACAGGGGAAAATGAGAATTCTGGGAAAAACAGGAATTCTAGGGGAAATGAGAATTCTGGGGAAAATGGGATTAGAAGGAAAATAGGAAATGCTGGAAAAAATGGTAATTCTGGGAGGATAAATGGGAATTACAGGGGAAATTGGAATTCTGGGATAAATGGGAATTCTGGTGAAGACGGGGACTTTGGGAAAAATTTGGATTTGAAAAGGAAATGGAAATTCTGAGAAAAATGTGATTAGAGGGAAAACAGGGAATTCTGGGAAAACAGGGAATTCTGGGGGAATACATGGGAGTTACAGGGGAAATTGGGATTTTGGGAAAAATGGAATTCCAGGGAGAAATGGGGATTCCCGGGTAAATGGGAATTCCAGGGGAAAATGGGAATTCCAGGGAATTCTGTGAAAAAAATGGGAATGAGAGGGAAAATGGGAATTCTGGGGAATAAAAAGGGAATTCTGTGAAATAATGAGAATTCCAGGGGGAAATGGGAATTCTGGGAAAAACAGGGAATTATGCAAAGAATAGAATTAGAGGGAAAATGGAATTCCACAGGGAAATGAGAATTCAGGGGAAAATAGGGAATTCTGGGAAAAATGGGAATTCTGGGGGTATAAATGAGAATTACAGGGGAAATGGGAATTCTGGGAAAAATGGAATTCCGGGGGGAAATGGGAATTCTGGGAAAAACAGGGGATTCTGGTTAAAATAGGAATTCTGGGGAAAATGGGATTAGAAAAAAAGAGAGAATGCCGGAGGAATTTGGAAATCTGGGAAACCCAGGAATTCTGGGGGGAAATGGGAATTCTGGGAAAAATGGAAATTCCAGGGGGAAATCAGGATTCTGGGAAAACCAGGGAATTTTGGGAAGAATGGGATTAGAGGGAAAATGGAATTCCACAATTAAATGAGACTTCTGGGAAAAATAGGGAATGCTGGGAAAAATGAGAATTCTGGGGGGATAAATGGGAATTACAGGGGAAATGGGAAATCTGGAAAAAAGAGGAATTCTGGGGGAAAATGGGAATTCCGGGAAAAATGGGAATTCTGGGGGAAACAGAGGATTCAATGGAAAAATGGAATTAAGGGGGAACAGGGAATGCTGGGGAAAAAATGGGAATTCCAGGGGGAAGTGGAAATTCTGGGAAAAACGGGAATTGCAGGGGGAATGGGAATTCTGTAAAAAATGGGAATTCCAGGGAGAAATGGAAATTCTGGGAAAAACTGGAATTCCAGGGGGAAATGGGAATTCTGTGAAAAATGGGAATTCCGGGGGGAAAAGGGTATTCTGGGGGAAAATTCCCTTTTTTTCCCCCCGGAATTCCCAGTTTTTTCCCTGGGAATTCTCAAATTTTTTTCCCCAGGAATTCCCAGATTTTTTTCTGAGAATTCCCAGCTTTTTTTCCAGGAATTCCCAGGTTTTTTTTTCAGGGAATTCCAGCTCACATCAGCACGGGCTTGATGGCGTTCTTGATATTCCCGAAGGCGGCTCTTCCCAACAATTCCCGGAGGCAGCGCTCGGCCAATTCCCAGGGATTCTCCTGCTCCTTCTCCGAGGCCTGGAGCGGCGACGGAGAGCGGCTGCGGGAAAACGGGAAAAATGGAAAAATTTGGGAATAACAGGAATGATGGGAGTGACGGGAATAATGGGAATAATGAGAATAGGAACGATGGGAGTTATGGGAATAACAGGAAGGACGGGAATTTGCTAATGTGGGAATGATGGGAGTGGGAATTGGAATGGGAATGATGGGAATAATGGGAATAATGGGAATAATGGGAATAATGGGAATGATGGGAATGATGGGAATGATGGGAGTAACGGGAATAATGAGAATGGGAATTATGGGAGTTATGGGAATGATGGGAATTTGGGAATGATGGGAATATTGGGAATGATGGGAATATTGGGAAGAGTGGGAATGATGGGAATAATGAGAATAATGGGAATCTGGGAATGATGGGAATGATGCGAATAATGAGAATAGGAGTTACAGGAATAATGGGAACAATGGGAATTTGGGAATATTGGGAAGGATGGGAATGGGAATTGGAATGGGAATAACAGGAATGGGAATGATGGGGATGATGGGAATAATGGGAATAATGGGGATATTGCCAATATTGGGAATATTGGGAATATTGGGAAGAATGGGAAGGATGGGAATGTGGGAATGAGGGGCATAACAGGAATATTGGGAATGTGGGAATAGAAGGAACGTGAGAATGGGAAGGAGATGGGAATATTGGGAAGGATGGGAATGATGGGAAGGATGGGAATGATGGGAAGGGGAATGGGAATAACAGGAATGGGAATTATGGGAATAATGGGAAAAACGAGAATGATGGGAATGGAAATAATGGGAATGAGAGCAGGAATGGGAATGGTGAGAATGATGGGAAGAATGTGAATAATGGGAACATAAATAACAGGAAATGATGAGAATGGGAATGATGGGAATGGGATTATTTGGAATATTGTGAATGATGGGAATGGGAATAATGGGAATACTGGGAATATTGGGAAGAATGGGAAGAGCAGGAATGGGAAGGATGGGAGTAATGGGAATAGCAGGAATGTGGGAATGGGAAGGAGATGGGAATGTTGGGAATATTGAGAAGAATTGGAATAATGGGCATAATGGGCATAATGGGAATAATGGGAATAATGGGAATGGGAAATGGAATTGGAATGGGAGTAACAGGAATGGGAATGGTGGGAATGATGGGAATGATGACAGTAGGAATTATGGGAGTTGGGAATAACGGGAACAACGGGAAGTTTGGAATGATGTGAATATTGGGAAGAATGGGAAAAATGGGAATGATGGGAATGATGGGAACAGGAATTATGGGAGTTATGGGAATGTGGGAATGATGGGAATTTGGGAATGATGGGAATAATGGGAATAGGAATTTATGGGAGTTGTAGGAATAATGGGAACAATGGGAATTTGGCAATACTGGGAAGTGTGGGAATGAGAACAATGAGAATGATGGGAATGGGAATAACAGAAATGGGAATGATGGGAATGATGGGAATATTGGGAAGAACAGGAATTGGAATGATGGGAATATTGGGAATGAAGAGAGTAATGGGAATATTGGAAATGTGGGAATGGGAAGGAGATGGGAATATTTGGAATATTTGGAATAATGGGAATAATGGGAATAATGGGAATAATGGGAATAATGGGAATGGGAAAGGGAATTAGAATGGGAATAAAATGAATGGGAATGGTGGGAATGATGGGAATATTTGGAATAATAGAAATAATGGGAATGATGGGAATGATGAGAATAAGAATTATGGGAGTTATGGGAATTATGGGAACAATAGGAATTTGGGAATGATGGGAATATTGGGAAGAATGGGAATGATGGAAAGAATGGGAATTTGGGGATATTGGGAAGAATGGGAATGATGGAAATGATGGAAATGGGAATAACAGGAATATTGGGAAAGGGAATTGCGATGGGAATAACAGGAATGGGAACGATGGGAATGAATAATGGGAAGAATGAGAATGATGGGAATGTGGGAATGGTGAGAAGGAGAAGAATTGGAATATTGGGAAGAATGGGAAGGATGGGAATGATGGGGATGATGGAATGGGATTTGAAAGAATGGGAATAATGGGAAGGGGAATAAAAGGAATAATGGGAATAGGGGGGATGGGAATGATGGGAATAATGGGAACTTTTCCCACCCCATTCCCAGATTTCCACTCCCATTCCTGATTTCCATCCCCATTCCCAATTTTTCCCACCCATTCCCACTCTTCCCACCCCATTCCCACTCTTCCCACCCCACTCCCACTTTTTCCACCCCATTCCCACTTCTCCACCCCACTCCCACTTTTCCACCCCATTTCCATCCCCATTTTCCCCAATCCACCCCAAACCCAAACCCCAGTGGGAATCCCCTCCTCTTCCCACCCCATTCCCAACCTCCCGGCATTCCCGGAATTCCCGGAATTCCCACCTTTCCGGGTTTTCCGCCTGCTGGAGGTTGAAGAGGAGGGAGGGGACGATTTTATCCATGTGCTGTGGTTCCCAAATGTTGGCCTGGAGCTCGTCGTTCACCGTTTTCCGAACCACGCCCTGCAGCCCCTTGATCCCGGACATCCGGATCCTGCGGAAAAAATTCCCAGAATTCTGAGTTCCAGCCTCGGGATTGTCCGAATCCACCTTGGATCCCCAAATCCTTTCCAGTCCTGAATCCTCTCTTGATCCATTCCCAATGCCAAAATCCTTTCCTGATCCCGAATCCATCCTCAATCCCAAAATCCATTTCCCATCTCAAGATGTTTTCCCAATCCCAAATCCTTTCCCAATCCCAAAAATCCTCTCCTGATCCCAAATCCTTTCCCAAATCCCCTCCCAATCCCAAAACCCTTTCCTGATCCCAAATCCTTTCTTGATCCTAAATCCCTTCCAATCCCAAATCTTTTCCCGATTCTAAAACATTTCCCAATCCCCAATCTATCCCCAAAATCCATTCTCAATCCTAAAATTTTTTCCCAATCCCAAATCCTCTCCTTTTCCCAAATTCCTCCCAATCAAAAATCTTCTCCCAATCCTAAATCCATCCTCAATCCCAAAATCCTTTCCCCATCTCAAAATGTTTTCCCAATCCCAAATCCTTTCCCAATCCCAAAAATCCTCGCCTGATCCCAAATCCTTTCCCAAATCCCTTCCCAATCCCAAAACCCTTTCCTGATCCCAAATCCCTTCCTGATCCCAAATCCTTTCCCGGTTGTTCCATTTTTCCTGATCCGCCGACGCCCGATGATCGACGCCGATGAAGTCCGATCGAGTTCGATGAATTTTGCCGATGCCGATGCCGACGATTGATGCCGATGATTGATCGATTTATCGATTCGATGATTGATGCCCGATGAGCCGATGATCGACGCCGAGCCGATTCGATGCCGATGAGATTTTGTCGATGCCGATGAGCCGATGCCGAGCCGATGCTCGATGCCTGATGCCGAGTTCGATTTCGACGCCGATGAGTCGAGATGCCCGATCGATCGAGCGCCCGATGAGTCGATGACGAAAGCCCGACGCCGATGCCCGATCTCGATGCCGATTGATGCCGAGCGCCGGCGACCGATGCCGATGACGCCCGATGCCGACGCCGATGAGCCTGATGCCCGATGCCGACCAGCGCCGATGCCTGATGCCTGGATGGACGCCCGACGCCGATGCCGAGCGCCGAGCCGAATGACGAGCTGATGAGGCGGAGAGGAAGGAGGAAGGAGAAGGAGGAAAAGGAAAGGAGGACAAGGAGGAAGGAAAGGAGGAGGAGGAAAAGGAAAGGAAATGGAGCGGAAGGAAAGGAAGGAAAGGAGGAAAGGAAAGGAGGAGGAAAAGGAGGAAAGGAGGAGGAAAGGAGGAAAGGAAATGGAGGAAAGGAGGAAAGAAAGGGGAGGAGGGAAAGGATGGAATGGATGGACGAAGGAGGAATGGACATGGATGGATGGAGGAAATGGATGGATGGAATGGAAAGAAGGAATGGACAAGGAAAGGAAGGATGGAATGGAGATGGAAGGAAGATGGAAGGAATGGAGGAATGGATGGAGAGGAAATGGATGGATGGATGGACATGGATGGATGGAATGGAAGGACTGAATTGGGAATTTTCAGGTGAATTTTTTGGGGAAAAAAAGCTGGAAAAGTCATACAAAAATTACTTGGAATTTTGCCCTAAACTGGGAATTTTGAGAATTTTGGGGAAATTAGCCCAAAAATTGCCCAGAATTCTGCCCTAAATTGGGAATTTTGAGGGCTTTGTGAAGAAATCCTGGGTAAAAACTGTGAGAAAATTGCCACAAAAATTGCCCAGAATTCTGCCCAAAATTCAGAATTTTCAGGTTTTTGGGGAAAAATTGTGGGGAAATATTTCAGGGAAAATTGTGGGGAAAATTGTCCAGAATTCCACCTTAAATTGGGAATTTTCAGGTTTTGGGGAGAAATCACCCCAAAAATCACCCGGAATTCCACCCTAAATTGGGAATTTTGAGGGTTTTGGGAAAAAATGGCAGGGAAAAATTGCAGGGAAAATCACCCCAAAAATCGCCTGGAATTCTGCCATAAATTTGGAATTTTCAGATTTTTGGGGAAATTTTGCCAGGAAAAGCCTACAAAAATCGGTACCGCTTTTCCCAAAAATCCTTGGGAATCCACCACTTTTTCCAAAAACCCTTGGAATTCCACCACTTTTCCCAAAAACCCTTGGAATTCCACCACTTTTCCCGAAAAATCTGTGGGAATTCCACCACTTTTCCCAAAGATTTGTGGAAATCTCCCACTTTTCCCAAAAATCCTCGGGAATCCCACCACTTTTCCCAAAAACCCTTGGAATTCCACCACTTTTCCCAAAAAATCTGTGGGAATTCCACCACTTTTCCCAAAAAAATCTGTGGGAATTCCACCACTTTTCCCAAAAATTTGTGGAAATCTCCCACTTTTCCCAAAAATCCTTGGGAATCCACCACTTTTTCCAAAAACCCTTGGAATTCCACCACTTTTCCCAAAAACCCTTGGAATTCCACCACTTTTCCCGAAAAATCTGTGGGAATTCCACCACTTTTCCCAAAGATTTGTGGAAATCTCCCACTTTTCCCAAAAATCCTCGGGAATCCCACCACTTTTCCCAAAAACCCTTGGAATTCCACCACTTTTCCCAAAAAATCTGTGGGAATTCCACCACTTTTCCCAAAAAAATCTGTGGGAATTCCACCACTTTTCCCAAAAATTTGTGGAAATCTCCCACTTTTCCCAAAAATCCTTGGGAATCCACCACTTTTCCCAAAAACCCTTGGAATTCCACCACTTTTCCCAAAAAATCTGTGGGAATTCCACCACTTTTCCCAAAAATTTGTGGAAATCTCCCACTTTTCCCAAAAATCCTTGGGAATCCACCACTTTCCCCAAAAACCCTTGGAATTCCACCACTTTTCCCAAAAAATCTGTGGGAATTCCACCATTTTTCCCAAAAAATCTGTGGGAATTCCACCACTTTTCCCAAAAATTTGTGGAAATCTCCCACTTTTCCCAAAAATCCTTGGGAATCCACCACTTTTCCCAAAATTCCCCTCCCCTTTTCCCGCCCTTTCCCCTCACGGCGCCGCCATTTTGCGACACCAAGACGCCATTTCCGGGACGTTTCTCCTCGGAATTTCTCCGGGATTCCAGCGTGAATCCCCGGGATTTTTTGGGAATTCCCTTCCCGGCACTCACGGAGTTGGTTCCCAGGATTTGGAGGTTGGGCTTCTCCGACTCCAGCAGCTTGGCCACCATCTTGAGGAAGCTCTCGACGAAGAGGTTGATGCTCTGGCAGTGGCACGCCATCAGCAGCTGGTCCAGGGCCTCCATGGCTATGCACACCGAGCTAATCAACAAATTAATTAATTAATTAATTAATGCAGTGGGTCATTAATTAATTAACACTGGGAATCATTCATTAAAACCAGGAATAATTAATTAATGGACACCCGGGGTTGGTGCTCTGGCAGTGGCAGGTCCAGGGCCTCCATGGCGATGCACACCGAGCTAATCAACAAATTAATTAATTAATTAATTAATACAGTGGGCCATTAATTAATTAACACCAGGAATCATTAATTAATTAACACCAGGAATAATTAATTAATGAACACCCAGGGTTGATGCTCTGACAGTGGCAGGTCCAGTGCCTCCATGGCGATGCACACCGAGCTAATCAACAAATTAATTAATTAATTAATGCAGTGGGTCATTAATTAATTAACACCAGGAATCATTAATTAATTAACACCAGGAATAATTAATTGATTAACACCCAGGGTTGATGCTCTGGCAGTGGCAGGTCCAGGGCCTCCATGGCGATGCACACAGAGCTAATTAACTAATTAATTAATTAATTAATACAGTGGGTCATTAATTAATTAACACCAGGAATAATTAATTAATTAACACCCAGGGTTGATGCTCTGGCAGTGGCAGGTCCAGGGCCTCCATGGCGATGCACACAGAGCTAATTAACTAATTAATTAATTAATTAATACAGTGGGTCATTAATTAATTAACACCAGGGATCATCAATTAATTAACACCAGCAATAATTAATTAATGGACACCCAGGGTTGATGCTCTGGCAGTGGCAGGTCCAATGCCTCCATGGTGATGCACACTGAGCTAATTAACACTGGGATTAATTAAGTAATTAATACCAGGAATAATTAATGAACACCAGGAATAATTAACTAACACCGGGACACATTAATTAACACCGGCAATAATTAATTAACACTGGGAATAATCCTGGGATACAGCCAGGGGAGTGGAAGGGAAGGCAAGGGAATTTGGGATTTGGAAAATTGGGGATTTGAGAATTTTGGGATTTGGGAATTTGGGATTCAGGCAAGGAAATCTGGGATGGGGACATGAGAATTTGGGAATAGATTTAAGGATGGGAATCTGGGAAATTAATTTGGGAATTTAGGAATTTGGGAATGGATTTAGAGAAAGGAATTTGAGGAGGGAAAAAAATTTGAAAATTTGGGAATTTGGAATTTAGGAAAGGGAATTTATGAAGAGAATCTGGGAATTTGGGAAGGGATTTAGGGAAGGGAATCTGGGAAAGAAAACCCGGCGTTGTGGTGCTGGAAGGATTTAGGGAGGGGAGTCTGGGATGGGATTTAGGGAATGAAATTTGGGAATTTGAGAATGGATTTCAGGAAGGGGATTTAGGGAAGGGGACCTGGGATTCTGGGGAATTCTGGGAATGCTGACTGTAGATTGTGGGATTGGATCCATCTGGGATTTGATCCACCTGGGATTGAAGGATCGGATCCTTTGTGATTGTGGGATTGGAGCCACCTGGGATTCGATCGACCTGGAATTATGGGATTGGATTCATGCAGGATTGAGGTACTGGATCCATCTGAAATTGAGGGATCGGATCCACCTGGGATTGTGGGATTAGATCCATGTGGGATTGTGGATTTGGATACATCTGGGATCGAGGGATTGGATCCACCTGGGATTGGATCCACCTGGGATCGAGGGATTGGATCCACCTGGAAATGGATCCACCTGGGATTGAGGGATTGGATCCACCTGGAATTGTGGGATTGGATCCATGTGGGATTGCATCCCAGTGTGATTGAGGGACTGCATTCATCTAGGATTTTTGGGATTTTTTCCCCACCCACCCCATGGTGGAATCCTGTGAATCCCATGAACCTCGTGAATCCCATGAATCCGTGAATCCATGAATCCCTGAATTTCAGGAATCCCCTGAATCCCGTGAATCCCGTAAATCCATGAACCCCGTGAATCCCTGGAATCCCATGAATCCTGTGAATCCACGATCCTATGAATCCTGTAAATCCCATGAATCCCGTGAATCCATGAATCCATGAATCCCGTGAATACAGGAATCCTGTGAACCCCGTGAATCCAAGAAACCCTGTGAATCCCATGAATCCGTGAATCCCGTGAATCCTGGGAATCCTGTGAACCCCGTGAATCCCGTGAACCCCGTGAATCCCGTGAATCCCAGGAATCCTGTAAATCCATGATCCCATGAATCCCATGAATCCCGTGAACCCTGTGAATCCATGAATCCCGTGAATCCATGAATCCATGAATCCCATGAATACGGGAATCCCGTCAATCCTGTGAATCCATGATCCCATGAATCCCGTGAATCCTGTGAATCCCATGAATCCATGAATCCCGTGAATCCCGTGAATCCATGAATCCATGAATCCCATGAATACGGGAATCCCGTGAATATGAGAATCCTATGAACCCCGTGAATCCTGTGAATCCTGTAAATCCCATGAATCCCGTGAATCCATGAATCCCGTGAATACGGGAATCCCGCGAATACGTGAATCCCGTGAATCCATGAATCCCGTGAATACGGGAATCCTGCGAATATCGGGAATCTTATGAATCCCATGAACCCCGTGAATCCTGTGAATCCCGTGAATCCATGAACCCCGTGAATCCCTGGAACCCCGTGAATCCTGTGAATCCCATGGATCCATGAATCCCGTGAATCCCGTGAATCCATGAATCCCGTGAATCCTGTGAATCCCATGAATCCATGAATCCCGTGAATACGGGAATCCCGTGAATCCAGGAATCTTATGAATCCCATGAACCCCGTGAATCCTGTGAATCCCATGAATCCATGAACCCCGTGAATCACTGGAATCCCGTGAATCCTGTGAATCCACAATCCCGTGAACCCCGTGAATCCCGTGAATCCTGTGAATCCCATGAATCCATGAATCCCGTGAATACGGGAATCCCGTGAATCCTGTGAATCCCGTGAATCCCATGAATCCATGAACCCCGTGAATCCCTGGAATCCCGTGAATCCTGTGAATCCACGATCCCGTGAACCCCATGAACCCCGTGAACCCTGTGAATCCGTGAATCCCGTGAATCCATGAATCCTGTGAATCCTGTGAATCCTGGAAATCCCATGAACCCCATGAACCCCGTGAACCCCAGGACCCCCTGGAACGCCGGGAACGCCGGGAACGGCGCTGACCCGTATCGGTGGCGGCCGACGTCGCGGATGAGGCGCTCGGACAGGTACGCCCCGATGCGGTCGAGCTTCTCCGGGGCCGAGAGCGCGTAGAAGGTCAGCTTCTCCATGTTGGTCTTCACCAGCCCATCCTGGGGGCCGGGGAAAACCCGGGAAACAGCGGGAAAACGTCGGGAAAACAGCGGGAAAATAGCGGGAAAACGTAGGGAAAATAGCGGGAAAATGTCGGGAAAATAGCGGGGAAAAGAATCCGGAAAACAGCAGGGAAATAGTGGGAAAACATCAGGAAAATATTGGGAAAAAATTGGGAAAACATTGGGAAAATATCAGAAAAATATCGGGAAAATATTGGAAAAATATTGGGAAAATATTGGGAAAATGTTGGTAAAATTATGGTGAAATACCAGGAAAACATTGGGAAGATATCAGGAAAATATTAGGAAAATTTTGGGAAAATTATGGGGAAATATCAGGAATATATTGGGAAGATATCAGGAAAATATTGGGAAAAAATCCGGAAAACAGCGGGAAAATCGTGGGAAAATATTGGGAAGATATCCGGAAAATATTGGGAAAATTTTGGTAAAATTATGGGAAAATACCAGGAAAATATTGGGAAGATATCAGGAAAATCATGGGAAAATATTGGGAAAATTATGGGGAAATATCAGGAAAATATTGGGAAGATATCAGGAAAATATTGGGAAAATTTTGGGAAAATTATGGGGAAATATCAGGAAAATATTGGGAAGATATCAGGAAAATATTGGGAAAAAATCCGGAAAACAGCGGGAAAGTCATGGGAAAATATTGGGAAAATATCAGGAAAATATTGGGAAAATTTTGGTAAAATTATGGGGAAATATCAGGAAAATATTGGGAAGATATCAGGAAAATATTGGGAAAATTTTGGGAAAATTATGCAGAAATATCAGGAATATATCGGGAAGATATAAGGAAAATATTGGGAAAATATTTGGGAAATATTTGGATTATGGGGAGGGAAGGGAGGGGGAAAAGGGGGGGGGAAGAGGGAAAGAAAAGGGGAAAAAGGGGGAAAACAAGGAAAAGAGAGGGAAAGGGAAAAAGGAGGGAAAAGAGGAAAAGAAAAAAAGAGAAAACAAGTAAAAGGGGGAGAGGGGGAAAAGGGGAAAGGGAAAAAAATGAGGAAAAAGAAGGGAAAGGGGGAAAAGAGGGAAAGGAGGAAAGAGAGAAAAGGGGAAAAGGAGGAGAAAGGGGAAAGGGGAGAAGAAAAGTGGGAAAAGGGAGGAAAGGAAGGAAAAGTGAAGAAAAATGGAGCAAAAGCAGGAAAACAAGGAAAGAAAAAGAAGGAAAATGAAGAAAACCTCAATTCCCAAATTCCAAATTCCCAATTCCCAAATTCCAAATTCCAATTCCCAAATTCCAGTTTCCAAATCCCAATTCAAAACCCAAATCCTGAGTCCCAAATGCCCAAATCCTAAATCTCAAACTCCCAAATCCCCAAATTCCCAAACCTCAGTTCCCAAACCCCAAATCCCAAATTCCCAAATCATGAATCCCAAATCAAAAATTCCCAAATCCCAAACTATACATCCCAAATCCCACAATGCCAAACTCCAAGCCTCAAATCCTAAATTCCCAGATCCCGAATCCTAAATTCCCAAACCCCAAATCTCAAAATCCCAACCCCCAAACCCCAAATCCCAAATTTCCAAATCCCCTCCTCCACAGTTCCCTCAATTTCCCAGGAAATCTCCCCCTTCCCTCGGGATTTTCAGCCTGGAACATTCCCAGATTTCCATGATTTCTGGGATTGAACATTCCCAGATATCTGGGATATCCCAGATTTCCCAGATTCCTAGGATTGAATATTCCCAGATTTCAGAGATTTCTGGGATTTCCAGGATGGAACATTCCCGGATTTCTGGGATTTCCAGGATTTCAGGTCTGGAACATTCCCAGATTTCCAGGATTTCAGAGATTTCCAAGATTTCCAGGATTGAACATTCCCAAATTTATGAATTTCCAGGATTTCCAGGATTGAACACTGAGATTTCCCAGATTTCTGGGATTGAACATTCCTAGATTTCCAGGATTTCCCGGATTGAACACTCCCAGATTTTCGAGATTTCTGGGATTGACCATTCTGAGATTTCCTGGATTTCTGGGATTTCTAGCCTGGAACATCCCCAGTTTTCTGAGATTTCCCAGCCCGGAACATTCCCAGATTTCCCAGATTTCTGAGATTTCCAAGATTTCCAGGATTGAACATTCCCAGATTTTCGGGATTTCTGGGATTGACCATTCCGAGATTTCCCAGATTTCTGGGATTTCCAGCTTGGAACATTCCCAGATTTCTGAATTTCTGGGATTTCCAGGCTAGAACATTCCCAAATTTTCGGAATTTCTGGGATTGGATATTCCCAGATGTCCCGGATTTCCAGACTGAAACATTCCCAGATTTCTGAGATTTCCAAGATTCCTGGGATTGAACATTCCTAGATTTCCCAGGATTTCCAGGTTTGAACATTCCCATATTTCCTGCCTGGAACATTCCCAGATTTCTGAGATTTCCAGGATTTCCTGCCTGGAACTTTCCCTGATTTCTGGGATTTCCGGGATTGACCATTCCCAAATTTTCGGAATTTCTGGGATTGAGTATTCCCAGATTTCCCGGATTTCCCACATTCCCTGGCCTGAAACATTCCCAGATTTCTGGAAATTTCTGAGACTTCCTGGGATTGAACATTCCCAGATTTCCACGATTTCCCAGCCTGGAACATTCCCAGATTTCTGAGATTTCTGGGATTTCCTGGCCTGGAACATTCCCAGATTTCTGAATTTCTGGGATTTTCAGGATTTCCCAGATTTCTGGGACTGAACATTCCTAGATTTCCCACATTTCTGAGATTTCCAAGATTTCCAGGATAGAACATTCCCAGATTTTCGGGATTTCTGGGATTGATCATTCCAAGATTTCTCAGATTTCTGGGATTTCCCAGTCTGGAACATTCCCAGATTTCTGAGATTTCTGAGATTGCTGGGATAGAACATTCCCAAATTTCCAGGATTTCAGGCCTGGAACATTCCCAGATTTCCAGAATTTCTGTGATTTCCAGGATTGAACATTCTGAGATTGTCGAGATTTCTGGGATTGAACATTCCCAGATTTCTGGGATTTCCCAGCCTGGAACATTCCCAGATTTCCCAGATTTCCAGGCCTGGAACATTCCCAGATTTCTGAATTTCTGGGATTTCTAGTATTGAACATTCCCAGATTTCCCACATTTCCTGGTCTGAAACATTCCCAGATTTCTGAAATTTCCGCGATTCCTGGGATTGAACATTCCCAGATTTCTGGGATTTCCGGGATTTTCCCATCCCACTCCCAAATTCCCGAAATTCCCTGGAATTACCTCGGGATCCTCGGGGAAGATGTTGTCCACCAGGCGCTTGTAGCGGGGCCGGAGCGCTCCGCAACAGCCGCAAACCCCTGGAAAAAAAACGGGAAAAAAACGGGAAAAATCGGGAAAAATCCGGATTGGGAACGTCCCAGGATTCCCAGGAATTCCAAAAAACTCAGAGGAATTCCAAGGAATTTCAAGGAATCCCAAGGAATTCAAGGAGATGACTCAGAACCGGGAAATTCCTGAATTTCGCAGCCTGGAATTCCATGAGAAAAGCCTGGAAAATTGGGGAAATAATAAATAATAATCTTGGGGAAATACAGGGAAAAGCAGGAAAAATCCTGGAAAAAATTCAGGAAATATCGTGGAAAAATCGTGGGAAATCCTGAAAAAATCCAGGAAACAATCCGGAAAAAAATCTGGGGAAAATCCAGGAAAAATCTGGCGAAAAATTCTGGGAAAATCCAGGGAAAATCCGGCAAAAATCCAGGAAAAATCCTTGAAAAAATTGTTTTTGAAAAATCCAGGAAATATCCAAGAAAAATCCAGTAAAAAATCCAGGAAAAATTCTGGAAAATAGGGGGGAAATCCGGGGAAAATCCAGGAAATAATACAGGTAAATTCCTGTACAAGTAAATTCCAGAGAAAATCGTGGAAAACTACTGGAAAATCTGAGGAAAAAGTCCTGGAAAAAATCCAGGAAAAATCTGGGAAAAAAATCCAGGAAATATGTGGGAAAAACCCAGGAAAAATCCTAGAAAAATCGGGGGAAAATCCAGGAAAAATTTAGGAAAAAAATTCGGGAAAAATCCAGGAAAAAATTCCTGGAGAAATTCTCGAATAGTCCTGAAAAAATCCGGGAAAAAAACCAGGAAATAATATGGGAAAATTCCTGGGAAAATCGTGGAAAACTACTGGAAAATCTGAGGAAAAAGTCCTGGAAAAATCCAGGAAAAATCTGGAAAAAATCTGGGGAAAATCTGGGTAAAACCGAGGAAAAATCCGGGAAAAACCCCAGGAAAAATCCTAGAAAAATCTGGGAAAATCCAGGAAAAAAATCCGGGAAAAATCCAGGGAAAAAATCCTGGAGAAATTCTCGAATAGTCCTGAAAAGTTCCGGGAAAAACCCAGGAAAAATTTTGTAAAAAATAATTAAAAAAAAACAACAACAAAACTCCAGGAAAAATCGTGGGAAATTCACAGAAAAATCCAGGAAAAATTCTGGAAAATTGGGGGGAAATCCAGGAAAAATCCAGGAAATAAGACAGGTAAATTCCTGGGAAAATCGTGGAAAACTACTGGAAAATCTGAGGAATAAGTCCTTGAAAAATCTGGGGAAAAATCCTAGAAAAATCGGGGAAAAATCCAGGAAAAAAAACCCGGGAAAAACCCAGGAAAAATCCTGTAAAAACAAAAATTAAAAAAAATTAAATCCAGGAAAAATCGTGGGAAATTCACAGAAAAATCCAGGAAAAAATCCAGGAAAAATCCAGGAAAAAAATATCCTGGAGAAATTCTCGAATAGTCCTGAAAAATTCCAAGAAAAACCCAGGAAAAATCCGGGGGGGGGGGGGGAAATCCCGGAAAAATCGTGGGAAATTCACAGAAAAATCCAGGAAAAAATCCGGGAAAAAAACTAGGAAAATCCTCCCCCCTCCCCCATCCCCATCCCGAACCCGATCCCAAAATTTCCCAAATTCCCAAAAATTCCGGCGCTACCTGCTCCAGGCACGGGCAGCATTTCCCAGGAGCGGAGCTGGAATTCCGGGAATGCCGGGAATTCCTGGAATGCCGGGAATGCGCTCATGGATCGCGATGAGGAAAAGGAGGAAAAACGGGAAAACCGGGAGAAAAATTCCCGCTTTTCCCGGCTGCTCCCGGCGGCCGCATCGCTCCAAAACTGCGGGAAAAATCCGGGAGCGGCTGCTGAGTCACGGCTGGAAAATCGGGAATTTTTGGGGGTTGGAAAATCGGGAATTGCGGCTGATGCGGGCGGGGGATTTTTCCAAAGGAATGAGAAAAGCGCCGCGAGGTTTTTTGGGAATTCGGGAGGAGCCGATCCCGGAGTGGAATTTTGGGATGCGCCAAAATCCCGGGATGCGGCTCCGGCTGCTCATCCCTCGGGAATTTTTTATTTTTAATTTTTTTTTGGCGGAATTCTCGGGATTTTCAGGGAATTTGGGAATGGTTTGGGTGGGAAAGGAGCGGAATTCCCAAGGGAAAAAATTCCAGGGGTTCAGGGGCAGCCGCTGATTCCCTGGAATTGGGGAGTTCCTTCCCAAAAATCACTCCCCGATCCTTTTTTTCCCCACTAGAATCCATTCCTGATTTTCCCGGAATTCCCAAAGTTTTGTCCCCATCGCATCCCTGGGACGGGGAATTTCTGGGATGGGGAATTTTGGGATGCGGGCACAGCTGGACACCCCTAAAAATCCCTAAAGAATCCCCCTAAAAACATACAAAAAAAAAAAAAAATCCCAAAAATTAAAAAAAAATTACCAAAAAAAAGTAAAAAATCCCCAAAAAATCCCCCCAAAATTATTCAAAAAATCTCAAAAAATGCCAAAAAAAATCCCAAAAAATCCTCCAAAAATCCTCAAAAAATCCCCAAAAATCCTAAAAAAACCCCAACAAAAACCAAAAAAACCAAAAAACCCCCAAACACCCAACCAAAAAAAAAAAAAAAAAAAGAAGAAGGGAAAAAAAAACCCACAAAAACCCCCCAAATTCCCCAATAAATTCCAAAAATCCCCAATAAATCACCCAAAATTCAGAAATCCTTGGAAAATCCTTCCCTCGTTCTCTGATTATTTTATTTATTTTTTTTTAAAGGAATTCTTCCGTTTTTCCTGGGAATGAGCAGGAAAATGTGGAATTCCAGGCCTGGAGTTTGGGATTGAGAATAAATCTCGAATAAACCTGGGAAAATTCTGGTCTGGAATTCTGGAGGAAAAGCAGGAAAGGGGAAAAAAAATAGGAAAAAGGGGGAAAATGAAAGGAAAAGAAGGAAAAAATAAGAAGGAAAATGGAGGGAATAGCAGGAAAATGAAGGGAAATGAGGAGAAAAAGGGAAAAATAAGGAAAGGAGGAAAAGAAGGAAAAATGAAGGAAAATTAGGAAAAAAGAGGAAAAAGGTGAAAACGGAGAAAAGGAAGAAAAAGAGGGGAAGAAAAGCAAAAAAAAGAAGGAAAAATGAAGGAAAGGGGGAAAAAAGGGAGAAAAAAGCAGGAAAATAAAAAGTGGGAGAAAAGAGGTAAAAGGAGGGGAAATTGAGAAAAAAGACAGGAAAAAAGGAAGAAAAATGAATGAAATGGAGGAAAAGCAGGAAAAGGGAGAAAAAGTGGGAATGGAGGGAAAAAAAAGCAGGAAAAATGAGGAAAATGAAGGAAATATTGAAAAGGAAAAGGGGGAAAAAGAAGGAAAGAAAAGGGAGGGGAAAGGAGGAAAATAGGGAAAAGAAAAGAAGAAAAATGGGGAAAGGAGAAAAAGCAGAAAAAATCCTGGGGAAAAATTCCTGGGGGAAAATTCCTGGAGAAAAATGCTGGGAAAAAATTCCTGGGGAAAATTACAGGGAAAATATTATGGGAAAAAAAAGTTCCTGGGAAAAAATATGGGAAAAAAACCTCCTGGGGAAAAATCCCTGAGGAAAATTCCTGGAAAAAAATGCTTGGAAAAAATTCCTGGGGAAAAATTCCTGGGGAAAAATTTCCAGAAAAAAATCCTGGAAACAATTACTTGGAAAAAAATAATGGGAAATAATTCTGGGAAAAAAAATCCTGGAAATAATTACTTGGAAAAAAATCATGGGAAAAAAAATCCTGGAAATAATTACTTGGAAAAAAATCGTGGGAAAAAATTCTGGGAAAAAAGTTCCTGGGAAAAAATCCTGGAAATAATTACTTGGAAAAAAATTGGGGGAAAAAATTCTGGGAAAAAAATTCCTGGAAAAAATTTCTGGATAAAAAATTCCTGGGAAAAAATTCCGGAAAAAAATCCTGTAAATAATTATTTGGAAAAAAATCATGGGAAAAAATTCTGGGAAAAAAATCCTGAGAAAAAAATTCCTGGGAAAAAAAATTTATGGGAAAAATTCCTGGGAAAAAAATACTGGAAACAATTACTTGGAAAAAAACCGTGGGAAAAAATTCTGGGAAAAAAATTCCTGGGAAAAATGTTCTGGGAAAAAATTTTTGGGAAAAATTCCTGGGGAAAAAAGTCCTGGAAATAATTACTTAGAAAAAAATAATGGGAAAAAAATTCTGGGAAAAAAGTTCCTGGGAAAAATTCAGGGGAAAAAATTTCTGGGAAAAAAAACCTGGGAAAAAATCCTGGAAACAATTACTTGGAAAAAAATCGTGGGAAAAAATTCTGGGAAAAAAATTCCTGGGAAAAAAATTCTGGATAAAAAATTCCTGGGAAAAAATTCCGGAAAAAAATCCTGTAAATAATTATTTGGAAAAAAAATCATGGGAAAAAATTCTGGGAAAAAAAATCCTGAGAAAAAAATTCCTGGGAAAAAAATTTATGGGAAAAATTCCTGGGAAAAAAATACTGGAAACAATTACTTGGAAAAAAACCGTGGGAAAAAATTCTGGGAAAAAAATTCCTGGGAAAAATGTTCTGGGAAAAAAATTTCTGGGAAAAATTCCTGGGGAAAATTCCTGGAGAAAATTACTTGGAAAAAAATAATGGGAAAAAATTTTGGGAAAAAAAATCCTGGAAATAATTTCTTGGAAAAAAATAATGGGAAAAAAATTCTGGGAAAAAGGTTCCTGGGAAAAATTCAGGGGAAAAAATTTCTGGGAAAAAAAACCTGGGAAAAAATTCTGGAAATAATTACTTGGAAAAGAATCATGGGAAAAATTCTGGGAAAAAAATTCCTGGGAAAAATTCTGGGAAAAAAATTCCTGGGAAAAATTCCTGGGAAAAAAAATCCTGGAAATAATTACTAGGAAAAAAAACGTGGGAAAAAATTCTGGGAAAAAAATTGTGGGAAAAAATTTCTGGGAAAATTCCTGGGAAAAAAAAACCTGGGAAAAAAATCCTGGAAACAATTACGTGGAAAAAAATTGTGGGAAAAAATTTCTGGGAAAAAATCTGGGAAAAAAAAAGTGGGAAAAAAATCCTGGAAACAATTACTTGGAAAAAAATTGTGGGAAAAAAGTCTGGGAAAAAATTCCTGGAGAAAATTTTCTGGAAAGGGGGGGAAAAAATCCTGGAAAAAAAAATATACAGAAAATATTCCTGAGGAAAAAATTCCATGAAAATTTTCTGAAAAAAAAGCCGGGAAAATTTGGGAATTGGAGGTTTCTGGTCAAGGGATAATCTTGGAATTTCAGGAATCCCCAAATCCCTCCCCTCGCTCCTTTTTCCTGGAAATCCCAAAAAATCCTAAATTCCAAAAATCCCAAATCCCAAAAATCCCAAACCCCAAACCCCAAATCCCAAAACCCCCAAATCCCAGACCTGAAATCCCAAATTCCAGACCCCAAATCCTAAAAGTCCCAAACCCCAAAAATCCCAAATCCCAAAATTGCCAAACCCCAAAAATCCTAAACCCCAAATCCCAAATATCCCAAATCCCCAAGCCTCAAAAATTTCAAAAATTCCCAAATCTCAAATCCCGAATTTCAGACTCCAAAAAATTCCCCAAATCCCAAAAACCTCAAATTCCAAAAATCCCCAAATCCCCAAAATTCCCGAATTTCCCATAAGGAAAACTCACCCAGGTTCCAGGAATTCACCCCGGGACGAGCCCGGAACGCCCCCAGGATTTGGGATTTGGGGATTTTTGGGATTTAGGATTTTGGGATTTTGGGACTTTGGGACTTTGGGATTTGGGATTTAGGATTTAGGATTTTTGGGATTTGGGATTTTTGGGATTTGGGATTTTTGGGATTTGGGATTTTGGGATTTGGGGTCTTGGATTTTTAGGATTTGGGATTTAAGATTTTTGGGATTTGGGTTTTTTGGTGTTGGAATTTTTGGGATTTGGGATCTGGGAATTTGGGGTTTGGGATTTAAGATTTGAGATTTTTGGGGTTTGGGAATTGGGATTTTGAGGGGTTTGGGATCTGGGATTCAGCGTTTGGGGGTTTGGAATTTGGGATTTAGGGTTTGGGAATGGGAATTTATGGGATTTTGGGGGTTTGGAATTGGAGGTTGGGATTTTGGGATTTGGGTTCTGGGATTTGAGGGTTGAAATTTTGGAGTGGGAATTTGGGATGGGATTGGGGTTTGGGAAATGGGATAGGGACGGGATTTGGGGTTTGAGATTTGGGATTGGAAATCAGGATTTTTGGGGTTTGGGGTCTGGGATTTGGGGGTTGGAATTTTTGGGATGTGATTGAGGTTTGGGATTTGGGATTGGGAAGGGATTGAAGATTTGGGATTCAGGATTTGGGACTGAGATGGGATTTGGGGCTCGGGATTTGGGGTTTGGGATTTGGAACTCAGGATTTGGGATTAGGATGGAATTTGGGGTTTGAGATTCAGGATTTGGGAATGAGATGGGATTTGGGGCTCAGGATTTGGGGTTTGGGATTGGGATGGGATTTGGGGTTCGTGATTCAGGATTTGGGATTGGGACAGGATTTGGGATTTGGGATTCAGGATTTGAGGTTTGGGATTTTGGGATTCAGGATATGGGATGGGATTTGGGGTTTGGGATTTGGGATTGGGACCGGATTTAAGATTTGGGATTCAGGATTTGGGGTTTGGGATTCAGGATTTGGGACTGGGACGGGATTTGGGGTTCGGGACTGGGATGGGATTGGGATTTGGTATTGGGATTCGGGATTTGGGACTGGTATGGGATTTAGGATTTGGGATTCAGGATCTGAAATTGGGATGGGATCTTGGGTTCAGGATTCAGTATTTGGGATTGGGATTCGGGATTTGGGGTTTGGGATTTGGGATCGGGATGGGATTTGGGATTGGGATTCAGGATCTGAAATTTGGGTGGGATTTGGGGTTTGGGACTGGCATTCGGGATTTGGGTTTGGGATTTGGGACCAGGACGGGATTTGGGGTTCGGGGTTCAGGATTAGGGATTGGGATGGGATTTGGGGTTTGGGATTTGGGGTTCGGGTTTTGGGGTTCGGGGTTCAGGATTTGGGGCTCGGGGTTCAGGATTTGGGGTGATTTGGGGCGGGAGTCGGGGCCGGGCTCTCTGGGGCTCCTCCGGCGCTCCCCAGGGTCGGGAAGGACGTTTGGGATCGGGGTCGGATTTAAGAGGCTGCCGGGGATTCCCAAAATCCCAAAATCCCCAAATCCCCTTAATCCCGGCCCGGGGGGGGAGGGGCGGGCGCAGCTGCTGCTCCAGCTGCTCCTCGTTAGGGACGGCGCCGAGCGGCCCCAAAAACCCGGACCCGCCCCAAAATACGGGATCCCGACCCGAAAATATGGGATCTCGACCCAAAAATATGGGATTCCGCCCTAAAAACCCGGATCCCGACCCGAAAATATGGGATTCCGCCCCGAAAATATGGGATCCCGCCCCGAAAATATGGGATCCCGCCCCGAAAATATGGGATCCCGACCCGAAAATATGGGATTCCGCCCTAAAAACCCGGATCCCGACCCGAAAATATGGGATTCCGACCCGAAAATACGGGATTCCGCCCCAAAAATATGGGATTCCGCCCCGAAAATATGGGATTCCACCCCAAAAATATGGGATCCTGACCCGAAAATATGGGATTCCGCCCCGAAAATATGGGATTCCACCCCAAAAATATGGGATTCCGCCCCCAAAAAATTGGATCCCGCCCCAAAACCCCAAATTCCGCCCCAAACCCCCCGGATCCGGCCCCAAAAATATGAGATTCCGCCCCAAAACTCCCAATTCCGCCCCAAAAATATTGGATCCCGCCCCGAAAAAATGGGATCCCGCCCCAAAACCCTGGATTCCACCCCAAAAATATGGGATCCGCCCCAAAAATATGGGATCCCGCCCCAAAACCCTGGATTCCACCCCAAAAATATGGGATCCGCCCCAAAAATATGGAATCCCGCCCCAAAAATATGGGATCCCGCCCCAAAAAAATTGGATTCCGCCCCAAAACCCCAAATTCCGCCCCAAAACCCCCGCATCCGGCCCCAAAAATATGAGATTCCGCCCCAAAACTCCCAATTCCGCCCCAAAAATATTGGATCCCGCCCCAAAAATACGGGATCCCGCCCCAAAAATATGGGATCCCGCCCCGAAAATATGGGATCCCGCCCCAAAACCCCCAGATTCCATCACAAAACCCCAGATCCCACCCCAAAAATATGGGATCCGCCCCAAAAATATGGGATTCCTCCCCAAAAAAATTGGATTCCGCCCCAAAACCCCAAATTCCGCCCCAAACCCCCCGGATCCGGGCCAAAAAATATGAGATTCCGCCCCAAAACTCCCAATTCCACTCCAAAAATATGGGATCCCGCCCCAAAAATACGGGATCCCGCCCCAAAAATATGGGATCCGCCCCAAAAATATGGGATTCCGCCCTAAAAATATGGGATTCTGCCCTAAAACTCCCAATTCCACCCCCAAAAAATATGGGATTCCACCCCCAAAAATACGGGATCCCGCCCCAAAAATATGGGATTCCGCCCTAAAAATATGGGATTCCGCCCTAAAACCCGGATCCCGCCCCGAAAATATGGGATTCCGCCCGAAAATATGGGATTCCACCCCAAAAATATGGGATTCCCAAAAAAATTGGATTCCGCCCCAAAACCCCCCAAATTCGCCCCGAACCCCCCAGATCCGGCCCCAAAAATATGAGATTCCGCCCCAAAACTCCCAATTCGCCCCCAAAAATATTGGATCCCTACCGAAAAATGGGATCCCGCCCCAAACCCTGGATTCCACCCCAAAAATATGGGATCCGCCCCAAAAAATATGGGATCCCGCCCCAAAAAATAAGGAATCCCGCCCCAAAAATATGGGATCCCGCCCCAAAAAATTGGATTCGCCCCCAAACCCCAAATTCACTCGAACCCCCCAGATCCGGCCCCAAAATATGAGATTCCACCAAAACTCCCAATTCCACCCCAAAAATATGGGATCCGCCCCAAAAATACGGGGATCCCGCCCCAAAATATTGGATCCCGGCTCGAAAATATGGGATCCCGCCCCAAAACCCCCAGATTCCATCACAAAACCCCAGATCCCACCCCAAAAATATGGAATCCGCCCCAAAAATATGGGATTCCACCCCAAAAAAATTGGATTCCGCCCCAAAACCCCAAATTCCCCCCCCAAACCCCCCCAGATCCGGCCCCAAAATATGAGATTCCGCCCCCAAAACTCCCAATTCCGCCCCAAAATATTGGATCCCGCCCCAAAAATACGGGATCCTACCAGCAAAATATGGGATTTCACACCAAAAATATGGGATCCCGCCCCAAAATCACGGGATCCCGCCCCAAAAATATGGGATCCCGCCCGAAAATATGGGATCCCGCCCCCAAAACCCCCAGATTCCATCACAAAACCCCAGATCCCACCCCCAAAAAATATGGAATCCGCCCCCAAAAATATGGGATTCCACCCCAAAAAATTGGATTCAGCCCCAAAACCCCAAATTCCGCCCCCAAACCCCCGCATCCCGGCCCCAAAAATATGAGATTCCGCCCCAAAACTCCCAATTCGCTTCCCCAAAAAATTGGATCCCGCCCCCAAAACCCCAAATTCGCCCCCAAAGCCCCCGGATCCGGCCCCAAAAATATGAGATTCCGCCCCAAAACTCCCAATTTCGCCCCAAAAATATTGGATCCCGCCCCGAAAAAATGGGATCCCGCCCCAAAAATATGGGATCCGCCCCAAAACCCCGAATTGCACCCCAAAAACCCCGGATTCCACTCCAAAAATATGAGATTTCACGCTAAAAATATGGGATTCCTCCCCAAAATATGGGATCCCACCCCAAAAGCCCAAATTCCACCCCCAAAATCCCGGATCCCGCCCCGAAAATATGGGATTCCACCCCAAAATCCTGGGGTCCCACCCCAAAACCCCAGGATCCCGCCCCGAAAAAACACAAAATCCCACAAAAAGCTTCTAAATTCCATTTTAAAAAACCTAAAAAAACCCCCTAAATCCCACAAATAACCACAAAATCACACGAAAAAACCCCAAAATCCCAAAATGTAAAATCCCATGAAACCTCTGCCCGAATCCCACAAAGAAAACCCCAAAATCCCGGGATTCAACCCCAAAATTCTGGGATTTTCCTTGGGGAACTTCTCACCCCAAAAATAACCCCAAAACCCCAGAAAAAAAAAAACAAATCCCACAAAAAAATTCCCTAAATCTCACCACAAAAAAAACCCAAAAAACCCCCCAAAACCAAAAAACCCCCCAAATTCCACGAAAAATCCCCAAATTCCACAAAAAAAACCAAAACCCCAAATCCCAGAAAACGCCTCCAAAAATCCCACAACCCCCCCGAAAATCCCACTAAAAACCCCCAAAATCTCTCTTTAAAAAATGAAATCCCACAAAAACCCCATAAAAAAACCCGAACCCAAATCCCACAAAAAAACCCCCAAAATCCCAGAAACACCCTCCAAAAATCCAGAAATAAAATTCCACAAATCCCTCCTCAAACCCCAAAAGAAAACCCCCAAAATCCCGGGTTCAACTCCCAAAATTCTGGGATTTTCCTTGGGAATTTCTCACCCCAAAATAACCCCAAAACCCCAGGAAAAGCCCCAAAATCCCAGAAAAAACCCAAATCCCACCAAAAAAATCCCTAAATCTCACAAAAATCCCACCAAAAAAAAAGAAAAAACACAAAAACCCCAAAACCCCAAAAATGAAATCCCAGAAAAACTCCACTAAAATCCCACCAAAAAAACTCCCAAAATCCCAGAAAAAACCCCCAAAATTCGTCAAAAAAACCCACCCAAATCCCACAAAGAGAAACCAAAAATCCCATTAAAAACCCCCACCCAAAATCTCACAAATAACCCCAAAAATCCCGAAAATAAATTCCCACGAAGCCTCTCCCTGAATCCCACATAGAAAACCCCAAAATGCCACAAAGAAAATCCCAAAATCCCGGGATTCAACCCCAAAATTCTTCTCACCCCAAAAATAACCCCAAAACCCCAGAAAAAAACCCAAATTCCACCAAAAATCCCAAATTCCACCCAAAAAAATCCCCAAAATCCCAGAAACCCTCCCCAAAATCCCATCAAAGAACGCCCAAATCCCACCAAAAAAATCCCCAAAATCCTAAAAATAAAATCCCCAAGATCCCAAAAATAAAATCCCAGAAAAACCCCACCCCAAAAAAAAACCCCAAATCTCCGAAAAATCCTCCCAAAATCCCAAGAAAAACCCCAAAATTCTCAAATCGCCGACTGATCCCACCCCATAGAATTTGGGATTTTGGGATTTCCACATCCCAAACCGATCCCGCCCCAAAATCTGAGATTCCCGAAACCGGATCCCATAAATTTGGGGATCCTGGGTCTCAAATCGATCCCACCCCACAAAATTTGGGATTTCCTCCAGAATTTGGGATTCCCAAACCGATCCCACCCCATTAAATTTGGGATTCCTGCACAGGTCCCAGCCCCAAAATCCGAGATTCCCAAACCGATCCCAAAAATTTGGGATTCCTGGATCTCAAACTGATCCCACCCCGCAAAATTTGGGATTTCCAGACTGATCCCATAAATCTGGGATTCCCAGACCGATCCCACCCCACAGAATTTGGGATTTCCTGCAGAATTTGGGATTCCCAAACCGATCCCACCCCATAAATTTGGGATTTTCGACAGATTTTGGGGTTCCTGGATCCCATCCCATAAATCCAAGATTCCCAAACCGATCCCACCCCACAGAATTTGGGATTTCCCACAGAATTTGGGTTCCCGGATCCCAAACCCATCTCACCCCACAAATTTGGGATTCCCCACGGATTTTGGGATTCCTGGATCCTGGAACGACCCCGCCCCAAAATCCGAGATTCCCAAACCGATCCCAAAAATTTGGGATTCCTGGATCTCAAACTGATCTCACCCCGCAAAATTTGGGATTCTCAAACCCCCACACCAACCCCACCCCACAGAATTTGGGGTTTCCTCCAGAATTTGGGATTCCCAAACCGATCCCACCCCATAAATTTGGGGTTCCCTCACCCCAAACCAATCCCACCCCACAGAATTTGGGATTTCCTGCAGATTTTGGGATTTCCAGACCCCAAATCGATCCCACCCCATAAATTTGGGATTCCTGCACAGTTCCCGCCCCAAAATCCGAGATCCTAAACCGATCCCAAAAATTTGGGTTCCTGGATCTCAAACTGATCCCACCCCGCAAAATTTGGGATTTCCAGACCGATCCCATAAATCCGGGATTCCCAGACCGATCCCACCCCACAGAATTTGGCATTTACCCCAGAATTTGGGATTCCCAAACCGATCCCTCCCCATAAATTTGGGATTCTCTCACCCCAAACCGATCCCACCCCACCGCATTTGGGATTTCCCACAGAATTTGGGATTTCCCCCAGAATTTGGGATTTTCCACGGAATTTGGGGTTCCCGGATCCCAAACCCATCTCACCCCACAGATTTGGGATTCCCCACGGATTTTGGGATTCCTGGATCCTGGAACGACCCTGCCCCAAAATCTGAGATTCCCAAACCGATCCCATGAATTTGGGGTTCCTGGATCTCAAACTGATCCCACCCCATAAATTTGGGATTCCCAGACCAATCCCACCCCACAGAATTTGGGATTTCCTGCAGATTTTGGGATTCCCAACCCGATCCCACCCCATAAATTTGGGATTCCTGCACAGGTCCCACCCCAAAATCTGAGATTCCCAAACCAATCCCATAAATTTGGGTTCCTGGATCTCAGACTGTTCCCACCCCGCAAAATTTGGGATTTTCCACAGAATTTGGGATTCCCGCACCGATCCCATCCCAAAAATTTGGGATTCTCAAACCCCACACTGATCCCACCCCACGGAATTTGGGGGTCTCGGATCCCAAATCCATCTCACTCCGTAAATCCAAGATTCCCAAACCGATCCCACCCCCCAGAATTTGGGATTTCCTGCAGATTTTGGGATTCCCAGATCCCAAACAGATCCCACCCCAAAATCTGAGATTCCCAAACCAATCCCATAAATTTGGATTCCTGGATCTCAAACTGATCCCACCCCGAAAAATTTGGGATTCCCAAACTGATCCCACCCCATAAATTTGGGATTCCCTCACCCCAAACCGATCCCACCCCACAGAATTTGGGATTTCCTGCAGAATTTGGGATTTCCAAACCGATCCCACCCCACAGAATTTGGGATTTCCTGCAGAATTTGGGATTCCCGGACCCCAAACCGATCCCACCCCATAAACCCGGGATTCCCAAACTGATCCCGCCCCATAAATTTGGGATTCCCTCATCCCAAACTGATCCCATCCCCCAGATTTTGGTATTCCCAGACCGTTCCCACCTCACAGAATTTGGGATTTCCCCATAAATTTGGGATTCCCAAACTGATCCCACCTCACAGAATTTGGGATTCCCTCACCCCAAACCCATCCCACCCCACAGAATTTGGGATTTCCTGCAGAATTTGGGATTTTCCACGGATTTTGGGATTCCTGGATCCTGGAACGATCCCGCCCCAAAATCCGAGATTCCCAAACCGATCCCATAAATTTGGGGATCCTGGATCTCAAACTGATCCCACCCCGCAAAATTTGGGATTTCCAGACCGATCCCATAAATCCGCGATTCCCAGACCGATACCACCCCACAGAATTTGGGATTTCCTGCAGAATTTGGGATTCCCGGACCCCAAACCGATCCCAGCCCATAAACCCGGGATTCCCTGACCGATCCCGCCCCATAAATTTGGGATTCCCTCATCCCAAACCGATCCCGCCCCCCAGATTTTGGGATTCCCAGACCGATCCCACCCCACAGAATTCGGGATTCCCGGACCCCGCACCGATCCCCCCCCGTGAGCCCGGAGTTCCCGCACCGATCCCACCCCACAAATTCGGGATTTTGGGATCGGGATGCTGCGGGGGGCGGGGCCAGCGGGACGCGCGGGGGAGGGGCCGGGCCCGCATTCCCGCCGCCATTCCCGGCGTTCCCGGCGTTCCCGGCATCCCGGGAATTCCCGGTTTTCCCGCAATTCCCGGTTTTCCAGCGGCACTGACCGTACATGGCCGCGGCCCGGCCCGGGGCAGCGGAGCCCGAGGGGCGGGGCCAACGGGACAAGCCCCGCCCACAAACCGGGAGCGGCCCAACCCACAAACCGCGATAGGCCCCGCCCACAAACCGGGGTAAGCCCCGCCCCCAAACCAAGACAGGCTCCGCCCTCAACCGACATAAGCCCCGCCCCAAAACTGGGTTAAACCACGCCCCCAACCCGGGATAGGCTCCGCCTCAAACTGGGTTAAGCCACGCCCCCAAACCGGGACAAGCCCCGCCCCCAAACCGGGACAAGCCCCGCCCCCACACTAAAAAAAATCCTGTGAAGAGAAACCCCCAAATCGCACAAAAAATACAAAAAAAAATCCCACAAAGAAAATCCCAAATCCCTCTAAAAAACCGAAATTCCACAAAACCACCCCAAATTCCACAAAAACACCCCAAATTCCACAAAAATTCCCCCAAATACGAAAAACATCCACCAAAATCGCAGGAAAAAAATCGAAATCCCACAAGGAAAACCCCAAAATCCCACAAAGAAAACCCTAAAATCCCGATATTTGGACCCAAACCCCAGAGGATTTGGCCCCAAAATCCTCAGATTTGGCCCCAAAATTCTGGGTTTCAGCCACAAAATCCTGAGATTTGGCCCAAAAATCCCCAGATTGAGCCCCAAAATTCAGGGATTTGGCCCCAAAATTCTGAGATTTGGTCCCAAAATTCAGGGATTCAGCCCCAAAATTCAAGGAATCAGCCCAAAAATTCTGTAATTTGGCCCCAAAATCCAAGGATTCGACCTCAAAATTCTGGGATTGGGCCCCAGAATACCTTCTCGCCCCAGAAATAACCCCAAAATCTCCCCTCCACAAAAAACCCGAATTCCACAGGAAAACCTCAAAATTCTGCAAAGACAACCCCCAAAATCCCATAAAAATACAAAAAACCCCCCAAATCCCACCGAAAAAACCCCTAACCTGAATCCCAGGATTTTGGAGCCGAATCCCAGGATTTTGGGGTTTTCTCAGTGGCATTTTTGGGTATTTTTGTGGAATTTGGGTGGTTTTTTTTGAGGAGGGGAGATTTTGGGGTTATTTGTGGGGCGAGAAGTTCCCCGAGAAAAATCCCAGGATGGGGCAAAATCCCTGAATTTTGGGGTTAAATCCCTGAATTTTGGGGGTTAAATCTCAGGGAATGGGAATGAGATTGGGATAATAGGGAATGGGATTGGGAATGGGAATGGGAACTGGGAATGGGAACAGGAATGGGATTGGGATTGGGAACGGGGAATGGGATGGAGATTGGGATATAGGGAATGGGATTGGGAATGGAATTTGGAACTGGGAATGGGAACTGGAAATGGGATTGGGATAATTGGGAATGGGATTGGGAACAGGGATTGGGAACAGGAATGGGATTGGGATTGGGAATTGGGAATGTGCTGAAGGGAACCGGGAATGGGTCTGGGAATGGAATTTGGAACTGGGAATGGGAACTGGAAATGGGGTTGGGAATGGAATTTGAAAATGGGATTGGGAACAGGGATTGGGATTGGGATAACGAGGAATGGGATTGGGAACTGGGAAAGGGAACTGGGATAATCGGGAATGGGGCCAGGATCCGGGAATGGGATTGAGAACCAGGAATGGAATTGGAAACAGGGAATGGGAACCGGAAATGGGAACAGGGAATGGGATTGGGATAATCGGGAATGGGAATGGGAATGGGAATGGGAATGGGATGGGAATGGGAATGGGAATGGGAATGGGAATGGGAATGGGAATGGGAATGGGATGGGAATGGGAATGGGAATGGGAACAGGTTTAGGATAATTGGGAATGGGATTAGGAACAGGGAATGGGAACAGGAATGGGGCTGGGAACAGGGAATGAGATTGGGAATTTCCACAATTATTCCCGGAATTATTCCCAGAAAAATTCCCAGAAGAATTCCCAGAATTTCAAGAATTATTCCCAGAAGAATTCCCAGAAGATTTCCCAGAAGAATTCCCAGAAGAATTCCCAGAATTATTTCCAGAAATATTCCCACAATTCCCAGAATTTCCAGAATTATTCCCAGAAAAATTCCCAGAAGACTTCCCTGAATTCCCAGAAGAATTCCCAGAATTATTCCCAGAATCTCAGACGCTGCCTTGGGGATTATCCCAGCCTGGAGTTGGCCCCAAATCCCAAAAATTCTCCTCCCCCATTCCCGAATTTTCCCCAGCTGGAAGAGCCTCTGGCCTGGCTCCCCAGTTATGGAACATTCCAGAATTAACTTGGTCTAAATTTAATTAATTGAGAGTAATTTAATTAGTGGGAATTAATTAAAATATTTCAGGAATTCATCGGCTCCGGGAAATTCCCTGGAGATCCTGAAGGATTCGGGATTCCGCAGAAGTGGAAAATCCCTGGGAATGAAATTCCCAGCCTCCATCAAAACCATCCCGGAATTCCGGGGTTCTGTGAATCTGGGATTCCAGGATTCCATAACTCCAGAATTCCATGGATTCGGTGATTCCATAATTTCAGGATTCCATAATTCCAGGATTCCATAATTCCAGGATTCCCTGGATCTGGGATTCCATAATTCCAGGATTCCATAATTTCAGGATTCCATGGATTCCATAATTCCAGGATTCCATAATTCCAGGATTCCATGGATTCAGTGATCCCATAATTTCAGGATTCCAGGATTCCATGGATTCGGTGATTCCATACGTTCAGTGATTCCATAATTTCAGGATTCCATGGATCTGGGATTCCAGAATTCCATAATTTCAGGATTCCCTGGATCTGGGATTCGTTCTGGAATTCTGGGGTTCCTTCAGGATTCCGGGATTCATTCCAGGATTTGTTTTGGAATTCTGGGATTCCTTCGGGATTCTGGGATTCATTCCAGGAATGATTCTGGAATTCTGGGATTCCTTTGGGATTCTGGGATTCATTCTGGGATTCGTTCTGGGATTCGTTCTGGGATTCTGAATTCTGGGATTTGTTCTGGGATTTGTTCTGGGATTTGTTTTGGCATTCTTCCTGGGATTCGTTCAGGAATTCATTCTGGGATTCTTTCGGGATTCTGGGATTTATTCTGGGATTCATTCTAGGATTTGATTCTGGCGTTCATTCTGGGATTCATTCTGGGATTGATTCCGGGATTGAATCTGGATTTGATTCTGGGATTGATTTTGGGATCCATTCTGGAATTGAGCCCGGGTTTGATTCTGGGATTCCAGGATTGATTCCGGGATTGATTTCAGGATTGATTCTGGGATTCCTTTGGGATTCTGGGATTCATTCCGGGATTTGTTCTGGAATTCTGGGATTCCTTTGGGGATTCTGGGATTCATTCTGGGATTTGTTCTGGGATTTGTTCTGGGATTCTTTCTGGGATTCGTTCGAGAATTCATTGTGGGATTCTTTCGGGATTCCTTTGGGATTCTGGGATTTTTTTGGGATTCTGGGATTAATTCTGGGATTCATTCTAGGATTTGATTCTGGGATTCATCCTGGGATTTGTTCTGGAATTATTTCTGGGAGTCTGGGGTTCATTCTGAGATTCATTCTGGGATTGATTCCGGGATTGAATCTGGATTTGATTCTGGGATTGATTTTGGGATCCATTCTGGAATTGATTCCGGGTTTGATTCTGGGATTCCTTTGGGATTCAGGGCTTCATTCTGGGATTGATTTCAGGATTGATCTAGGATTCTGGACCCGAGTTCTGATTCTGGGATTGATTCCGGATTGATTCGGGATTGATTTCAGGATTGATTCTGGGATTCCTTCGGGATTCTGGGATTCATTCCGGGATTTGTTCTGGGATTTGTTCTGGGATTCTTTCTGGGATTCGTTCGAGAATTCATTGTGGGATTCTTTCGGGATTCCTTTGGGATTCTGGGATTTTTTTGGGATTCTGGGATTAATTCTGGGATTCATTCTAGGATTTGATTCTGGGATTCATCCTGGGATTTGTTCTGGAATTATTTCTGGGAGTCTGGGGTTCATTCTGAGATTCATTCTGGGATTGATTCCGGGATTGAATCTGGATTTGATTCTGGGATTGATTTTGGGATCCATTCTGGAATTGATTCCGGGTTTGATTCTGGGATTCCTTTGGGATTCAGGGCTTCATTCTGGGATTGATTTCAGGATTGATCTAGGATTCGTTCCGAGTTTGATTCTGGGATTGATTCCGGGATTGATTCCGGGATTGATTTCAGGATTGATTCTGGGATTCCTTCGGGATTCTGGGATTCATTCCGGGATTTGTTCTGGGATTTGTTCTGGGATTCTTTCTGGGATTTGTTCGAGAATTCATTCGTGGGATTCTTTCGGGATTCCTTTGGGATTCTGGGATTTTTTTGGGATTCTGGGATTAATTCTGGGATTCATTCTAGGATTTGATTCTGGGATTCATCCTGGGATTTGTTCTGGAATTATTTCTGGGAGTCTGGGGTTCATTCGGGGATTCATTCTGGGATTGATTCCGGGATTGAATCTGGATTTGATTCTGGGATTGATTTTGGGATCCATTCTGGAATTGAGCCCGGGTTTGATTCTGGGATTCCTTTGGGATTCAGGGCTTCATTCTGGGATTGACTCCGGGATTGATTTCAGGATTGATTCTGGGATTGATTTCAGGATTGATTCTGGGATTGATTCTGGGATTCCTTTGGGATTCTGGGATTTTTTCTGGGATCCATTCTAGGATACATTTGGGATTCAGGGATTCATTCTTGGATTCTGGGATTGGTTCTGGGGTTGGTTTCAGGATTCCAGGATTTTCCCTGTCCGGGCTCCAGCGGCTCCAGTGCTGTGCCCAGCTGGGGGTGTCCCCGTTCGGGATGGACACTGAGGGGACAGAGAGGGGACAGGGGACAGGGATAAGGGACAGGGACAAGGACAAGGACAAGGGACAGGGGATGGGGATAAGGGACAGGGAACAGGGACAAGGACAGGACGAACAGGGATAAGGGACAGGACAGGGACAAGGGACAAGGGACAGGGGATCGGGGATAAGGGACAGGGACAGGGATAAGAACAGGGACAGGGACAGGGACAAGGATAAGGGACAGGTACGAGAGGAGTTTATGGAAATAAAGCCATGGGAGTTGGGATAAGGGACAAGGACATGGGACAGGGACAGGGGACAGGGACAGGGAAAAAGGGACAGGGGATGGGGACAAGGACAAGGAATAAGTGACAGGTGAGAAGTGACAAAGGACAGGGGATCAGGATGAGGGACAGTGGATAAGTGACAAGTGACAGAGGACAGGGGACAAGTGACAGGGGACAGAGGACAGGGGACAAGTGACACGGGACAAGGGACAAGGGACAAGGGACAAGGGACAAGGGACAAGTGACAGGGGACAGGGGACAAGGGACAGGGAGAGGCACGAGGTCAAGGGTGGGGTACAAGGGACAGGAAGAAGGCGCAGGAAAAAGGGAAGGAGAAAAGGGAACAAGAAAAGGGAAGCAAAGCAGGTGACAATGACAACGACAATGACAGTGACATCAACGGACACGTGACCCGCGCCTCCTTCCCTGGCGCCCCCTGGCGGACCCTCCCCGCCGCCCCAAATCTCGCGAGATCTCCCGCGCGGTGGGAGAGGGGCTCCGCCGCCGCCCCGCGCTCAAATCTCGCGAGAAGTCGTGCGGGACGAGCGGGCTGAGGCGGAAGCGCCGCTCTCCCGCCATTGTTGCCTCCCTTCGGGTTCTGCCGCTCCAGCCGGGAGCGGCACCGGGAGCGGGGAGCGGGAGCGAGCCCGGCCCCGCCATGGAGGCGAACGCGGCCAAGCGGAAGGAGCCGCGCAAGGCGCTGCGGGTTAAAGTCATCTCCATGGGCAACGCCGAGGTGGGCAAGGTGAGGCGCTGCTATTGGCTGGCGGGCGATGAGCGACAGGTGCGACGACCAATCAGAAGCGAGGGAGGGTGGATGCCTTGCGCTGATTGGTGCGTTGGCTGCGCGCGGAAACCGACAATGTTGTTGTTGTGGGGTGTGGCTATGGGGTGATTGACAGATTGGTGGGCGGTGCCGCAATGCAAAGCGCGGTTCTGATTGGTTGGTGGAAAAGGGGGCGGGGCCCGGCGCTGTTATGGGGCAGAGCGGCGTTCCCAAATCCTGGAATTGTTGGGAATTCCCGGTAAATTCGGGATTCCCGCGGGAATTCCCGCTTTTTTTCCCGGCCAGAGCTGCATCATCAAGCGGTACTGCGAGAAAAGGTTCGTGTCCAAGTACCTGGCGACCATCGGGATCGACTACGGGGTCACCAAGTGAGAGCCGGGAGTGGGAACGGGAATGGTGGGAATAATGGGAATAACGGTGGGAATAATGGGGATAATGGGAATGGGGAGGGGAGTGCGGGGTTGGGAATGGGAATAATGGGAATAATGGGAATAATGGGAATAATGGGAATAATGGGAATAATGGGAATGGGAATGGGAATGGAATGGGGTTGGGAATGGGGAGGAATGGGAATAATGGGAATAATGGGAATAGCAGGAGTAATGGGAATAATGGGAATGGAGTTGGGAATGGGAACAAGAATAGGGATGGGATGGGATTTGGAATAATGGGAATAATGAGAATGGAGTTGGGAATAATGGGATTGGGATGGGAATGACAGGAATGGTGGGAACAACGGGAATATGGATGAGAATCAGATTTGGAGTGGGGATGGGTATCAGGGCAGAGATGGAATTGGGAATAATGGGAATAATGGGAATAATGGGAATAATGGGATTGGGAATGGGAATGGGAACAGGGAATGGAATGGGGATGTGATGGGAATAACGGGATTGAAATGGGAATGAGGACAATGGGAATGAGGATGGGATTGGGGATGGGAATTGGGAATAATGGGAATAATGGGATTGGGAGTGGGGATGGGGATCTGGATGAGGATGGGGATGGGAATGGGAATAATGGGAGTAATGGGAATGGGATTTTCCCCGGGAATGTGGGATGGGATGAGAGGGAACAACCTGGAGCTTTTCCAGAGGATGTTTGCCTGGAATTTGGGAATCATTCCCGCCTGGAAAAGCCTTTCCCAGGGAACCCAGGGATTTAAAACCCCCGTGGGGAATTCCCGGGCTCCCGAGGCCTCCCGGGGGTTTTCCCGTTCCCGGAATTCCGGGATTCCCGGCGGCTTTTCCAGGGTGCAGATCCGGGATCGGGAGATCAAGGTGAACATCTTCGACATGGCCGGACACCCCTTCTTCTACGAGGTCAGAATTCCCAAAATTCCCCCACCGGAATCCTTCCCTTGGGATTTTCCCGATTTTTTTTTTTTTTTTTCCCCACCCAGGGATTCTCTGGGAATTCCAGCCCAGCCGGGAATTCCTTCCCAAATTACTCCCAAGTTTGATGGGGTTTGGGGGAAGTTTTTTGGGAATTTTTATTGGGATTTGATGTGTTTTTTGGGGATTTTTTGGGGATGTGGAGGTTTTTTTTTTGTAGAGGGATTTGGGGTTTTTTTTGGGATAGCTCTGGGATACCCCAGGAATTCCTTCCCTAGTCCCATTTCTCCCTTTTCCCAGGGAATTCCCTCCATTCCCAGCCTGGGATTGGATCCATCCCCATCCCCACTCCTCTCTGGGCAGGAATTTTGGGAATTCCCCGGGAATTTGGGACTCCAGGAAGAATCTCCCTTCCCTTTTCCATCCCCAAATTCCATAAAAAATCCCTCAGGATGGATCCTGAGCATCCTGGATCCCAGAATAATTCGGGATGGGATCCACAGATTTTAAATCCCATCCCATCCCAACCCCGCAATCCCAGAATTCCCTTGGACACTCTGGGAATTCTCTGGGAATTCTTTCCCATCCTCCCAGCCAGGAATTCCTTCCCAAATCTCCCCATTCCCCAAAAATCCCCAAATCCCTCCCGATTTTTTTCCACCAGCACGTCAACACTAATTTTTTTTTTATTTTTCGGGGATTTCCCGACCGAATCCCGATTTCCCCTGGAATTTTTTTTTTTCCCTGGAATTTTTTTTTTCCTCCTGGGAAAAGGTGCGGAACGAGTTCTACAAGGACACGCAGGGCGTGCTGCTGGTGTACGACGTGGGGTCCAAGGAATCCTTCGATTCCCTGGATTCCTGGCTGGCCGAGATGAAGCAGGAGCTGGGGCCCCACGGGAGCCTGGAGAATGTCGTCTTCGTCGTCTGCGCCAACAAGGTGGGAGCGGCGGGATTCCCGGGATTCCACGGGGAATTCCCGGGATTTGATCCCGGCGGGATCCCAATGGATGAGAATTCTGGAGGTTCCCAAGGGAATTCCCGGGGTTCAATCCCAGTGGGATCCTGTGGGGGATGGGAATTCTGGAGATTCCCAAGGGAATTCCCGGGGTTTGATCCTGGTGGGATCCCGGGGGAATGGGAATTCTGGAGATTCCCAAGGGAATTCCCGGGGTTTGATCCCGGTGGGATCCCGGGGGATGGGAATTCTGGAGATTCCACGGGGAATTCCTGGGGTTCGATCCTGATGGGATCCCAATGGATGGGAATTCTGGAGATTCCACGGGGAATTCCCGGGGTTCGATCCCGGCGGGATCCTGTGGGGGGATGGGAATTCTGGAGATTCCCGAGGGAATTCCTGAGGTTTGATCCCAATGGGATCCTTTGGGGGATGGGAATTCTGGAGGTTCCACGGGGAATTCCCGGGGTTTGATCCTGATGGGATCCCGGGGGATGGGAATTCTGGAGGTTCCCGAGGGAATTCCCGGGGTTTGATCCCGGTGGGATCCCGGGGGGACGGGAATTCTGGAGATTCCCGAGGGAATTCCCGGGGTTTGATCCCGATGGGATCCTGTGGGGGATGGGAATTCTGGAGGTTCCACGGGGAATTCCCGGGGTTTGATCCTGATGGGATCCCGGGGGATGGGAATTCTGGAGGTTCCCGAGGGAATTCCCGGGGTTTGATCCCGGTGGGATCCTGTGGGGGACGGGAATTCTGGAGATTCCACGGGGAATTCCTGGGGTTCGATCCTGATGGGATCCCGGGGGATGGGAATTCTGGAGATTCCCAAGGGAATTCCCGGGGTTTATTCCCTGTGGGATCCCATGGGATGGGAATTCTGGAGGTTCCCCAGGGAATTCCTGGGGTTTGATCCTGGTGGAATCCTGTGGGGGATGGGAATTCCGGAGATTCCACGGGGAATTCCTGGGGTTTGTTCCTGGTGGGATCCCATTCCAGAGCCGTTCCTGGGCTTTGTTCCAGACTGGATCCTGCGGGATGGGAATTCCGGAGATTCCCAAACGAATTCCTGGGGTTTGTTACCTTTGAGATCCTATTCCAGAGCCATTCCTGGGATTTGTTTCCAACTGGATCCCATGGGATGGGAATGCCAGGGATTCCCTAGAGAATTCCCAGGGTTTGTTCCTGGTGGGATCCCATGGGATGGGAATTCCAGAGCCGTTCCTGGGGTTTGTTCCCGACTGGATCCTGCGGGATGGGAATTTCGGAGCATCCCGAGGGAATTCCCGGGATTTGTTCCCAATGGGATCCCATTCCAGAGCCATTCCTGGGGTTTATTCCTGGCTGGATCCCACAGGGTCAAAATTCCAGAGCGGTTCCCAGGGTTTGTTTCTGATTGGATCCTGCAGGATGGGAATTCCAGGGATTTCTGAGGGAATTCACAGGGTTTGTTCCCGACTGGATTCTGCAAGATGGGAATGCTGGAGATTCCCAAGGGAATTCCCAGGGTTTGTTCCTGACTGGATCCTGCAGGATGGGAATGCTGGAACTTTCCGAGGGAATTCCTGGGATTTCTTCCCAATGGGATCCCATTCCAGTGCCATTCCTGGGGTTTGTTCCGTGGGAATTGCAAAGGAATTCCAGAGTTGTTCCTGGGATTTATTCCCAACTGGATCCCATGGGATGGGAATTCCGGAGCCATTTCCAGGGTTTGTTCCAAGGCAGATCCCACAGGATGGGAATTCCAGAGCCATTCTTGGGGTTTGTTCCTGGCTGGATCCCATCCCATGGAATGGGAATTCTGGAGCCATTCCTGGGGTTTTCTCCCGACCGGATCCCGCAGGAATTGTGGGTTGGGAGGTGGGAACAGTGGGGTGGGAATGGGAGTTGGATCTGGGATTGTTGGGAATGCCCAGTGGGAATTGAGTTCAGGGTTATCAGGATTGTTGTGGGAATTGGCTCTGGGATCATTGGGGTCATCCCATGGGAATTGGGTCTAGGATTTTTGGATTTGTCTGGGAATTGGATTCTGGATTGTTGGGATTAAAGGGCTGGGAATTGGTTCCAGGGTTGTTGGGATGGTCCTGGGAATTGGATTTGGGATTATTCTGGGAAAAGGCTGGGAATTGGTCCTGGGATCATTGGGACCATGCCATAGGAATTGTCTCTGCGATTTTTGGGATTGTCCTGGGAAAGGGCTGGGAATTGGATCCGGGATTGTTGGGATTAAAGGGCCAAGAATTGGATCTGGGATCATTGGGAGTGTTCTGGGAATTGGATCTGGGATTGTTGGGATCACCCCATGGGAATTGGCTCCAGGATCGTTGGGATTGTCCTTGGAATTTGATTGGGGATTATCCTGGGAAAGGGCTGGGAACTGGATCCAGGATCACTGGAGTTGTCCCATAGGAATTGGCTCCAGGAATACTGAGATCACCCCATGGGAATTGGCTCCCATGGGATCCAGCTCCGGGATTGTTGGAATTGTCTGGGAAAGGCCTGGGAATTGGATCCAGGATGATGGGATCGTCCTATGGGAATTGGATCTGGGATTGTTGGGATCATCCCATGGGATTCAGCTCCGGGATTTTTGGAATTGTCTGGGAAAAAGCTGGGAATTGGATCCAGGATCATGGGATTGTCCCATGGGAATTGGCTCCAGGATAGTTGGGATTATCTCATGGGATCCAGCTCCGGGATTTTTGGAATTGTCTGGGAAAGGCCTGGGAATTGACTCTGGGCTCATTGGGATCATCCCATGGGAATTGGCTCCGGGATTGTTTGGATTATCCCGGGAAAGGGCTGGGAATTGTCTCCGGGAATGCTGGGATCATCCTGTGGGAATTGGCTCCAGGATTGTTGGGATCATCCCGTAGGAATTGTCTCCGGGGTCGCTGGGATCACCCCATGGGAGTTGGCTCCAGGATTTGGGCTGAGCTGGGATCCTGGGGGCCGATATCCCACATTATTCCCACAATATTCCCACATTATTCCCACGTGGTCACACCTGTTTTCCCGTGGTTGTGTTCACTCCCATTTTCCCGTGTTCACTCCCATTTTCCCGTGGTCATTCCCATTTTCCCGTGGTCATTCCCATTTTCCCCTGGTCATTTCGCGGGTCATTCCCGTTTTCCCGTGGTCACTCCCATTTTCCCGTGGTCATTCCCGTTTTTCCCGTGGTCATTCCCATTTTCCCGTGGTCATTTCCGTGTTCACTCCCATTTTCCCATGGTCATTCCCGTTTTCCCGTGGTCGTTCCCGGTTTTCCCGTGGTCATTCCCATTTTCCCATGGTCACTCCCATTTTCCAGTGTTCACTCCCATTTTCCCCTGGTCATTCCCGTTTTTCCCGTGGTCACTCCCGTTTTTCCCCTGGTCATTCCCGTTTTTCCCGTGGTCATTCCCGTTTTCCCGCGGTCGTTCCCGGTTTTCCCGTGGTCATTCCCATTTTCCCATGGTCACTCCCATTTTCCAGTGTTCACTCCCCATTTTCCCCTGGTCATTCCTCTGCTTTCCCGTGGTCACTCCCCCGTTTTTCCCCTGGTCATTCCCTGCTTTTCCCGTGGTCATTCCCGTTTCTCCAGCGGTCGCTCCCGCTTTCCGGCGGTTCCAGGTGGGCAGAGGCATGGAGTAGTGGGCAGGCGAGCTGGCTCTGGGCGAGCATCGGGGTTCCTCTACTGGGAGACCTCGGCCCAGAGCGGGGAGGGCATCCAGGAGATGTTCCAGGTGGGAATTCCGGGTCGGGAATACGGCCGGGAATGCTGGGAGACGCTCCGGGTGGGAATTCCGGGTGGGAACGTGGGATAAAGGGATGGACGGGAACTGGGAATTCCTGCACTGGGAGACCTCGGCCCAGAGCGGGGAGGGCATCCAGGAGATGTTCCAGGTGGGAATTCCCAACGGGAGTATTGGCTGGGAGAAGCTCTGGGTGGGAATTCCCGATGGGAATACGGGTGGGAATGTGGGATAAAAGGAATTCCCTGGGATTTGGGTGGGAACGTGGGATAAAGGGATGGACGGGAACTGGGAATTCCTGCACTGCTGGGAGATGTTCCAAGTGGGAATTCCCAATGGGAATATTGTCTGGGAGAAGCTCTGGTTGGGAATTCCTGATGTGAATACGGGTGGGAATGCGGGATAAAAGGAATTCCCTGGGATTTGGGTGGGAATGTAGGACAGCAGGAATTCCCTGGGATTTGGGTGGGAATGTGGGATGGAGGGATGGATGGGAGCAATCCAGATTTTCCAGGTGGGAATTCCCAACGGGAATCCTGGTGGGGGATGTTCCGGGTGGGAATCTAGGCTGGGGAGTTGCATCCAGGATTTTCCTGGGAAACATTTTGGGATTTGGATATGGGATTGTTGGGACTGTCCCATTCAGAGCTGGGATTTGGATCCAGGAATGTCCTGGGATCATCCTGGGAATTGGATCTGGGATTGCTGGGATTGAAGGGATTGGGAATTGCATCTGGGATTTTCAGGATCATCCTATGGGATATGGGCCCTGGATTGTCCGGGGACCATCCTGGGAATTGGATCCGGGATTTTTGGGGTTGAAAGGCTGGGAATGGAATCTGGGATTGTCCTATGGGATTTGGATCCAGGAATGTTCTGGGATCATCCTGGGAGATGAATTTGGGATTGTTGGGATTGATGGGATTGAGAATTGGATCTGGGGTTGTTGGAATTGCCCTGGGAATACCTGAGGGTTGGATCTGGGATTTTCGTGGGAAAGGACTGGCAATTGGATATGGGATTGTCGGGATGACACTGTGGGATTTGGACCCAGCAATATCCTGGGATCATCCTGGGAACTGGATCTGGGATTGTTGGAATTGCTCTGGGAAGGGCCTGGGAGTTTGATCCAGAATATTCCTGGGAAAGGTTTTGGGAATTGGATCCGGGATTGTTGAATTGAAGGGCTGGGAATTGGCTCTGGGATTGTCGGGATTGAAAATTTGGGAATTGGGTCTGGAATTTTTGGGATTGTCCCATCCAGGACTTGAATTGAGATCTGGGATTATTCTGGGAAGTGGGAGGGAACTGGATCTGGGATTGTTGGAATTGAAGGGATTGGGAATTGGATCCAGAATTGTCCTGGGATCATCCTGGGAGTTGGATCTGGGATTGTTGGGATTGTCCCATCCAAGTCTGGGATTTGGATCCAAGATTATCCTGGGAAATGGGTGGGAATGGGATCTGGGATTGTTGGGATTGGAGTTCGGGGAATCGGATCTGAAATTTTTGGGATTGAAGGGCTGGTAATTGGATCTGGGATTGTTGGGATTGAAGGGATATGGGAATTGGATCTGGGATTGAAAGGATTGGGAATTGGATCTGAAATTTTTGGGATTGAAGGGATATGGGAATTGGATCTAGAATTTTTGGGATTGAAGAGATTGGGAATTGGGTCTGGAATTTTTGGGATTGAAAGGATATGGGAATTGGATCTGGGATTGTTTGGATTGAAGGGATTGGGAACTGAAATATTTGGGACTGAAGGGATTGGGAACTGGATCTGGGATTGTTGGGATTGAAGGGATTGGGAATTGGATCTGGGATTTTTGGGATTGTCCCATCCGGGTCTGGGATTTGGATCCAGGATTGTCCTGGGAAAGCTTTGGGAATTGGAATTGGGATTGGTGAATTGAAGGGCTGGGAATTGAATCTGGAATTGTTGGGATCACCCTGGGAAGGGGCTGGGATGGGGATCCAGGATTATCCTGGGAATGGGATCTGGGATTATCCTGGGAAACGTTTGGGAATCAGATCCGGGACTTTCGGCATCGCCCTGCGGGAATTTCCTCCGTGCTCATCCTCGCGAAATCCCTCTCACCCCAAATAACCCCAAACAATCCCAAATAAATAATCCCCTTATCCCATCTTTGGGGCGGGGGGCCGGAATTCCCAGAATTTCTACTCGGCCATCGTGGATCTGTGCGAGAACGGCGGGAAGCGGCCGCCGGGCGGGGCCGGGGCCGGGTTCACGCGGGAGCAGGCGGACGCCATCCGCCGGATCCGCGCCAGCAAGGACAGCTGGGACACGCTGGGCGTCAAGCCCGGCGCCTCCAGGTGCGGGAAATCCCGGGATTGCCGCGGGAAGGGGCGGGATTCCCGCGGGGAAAGGCGGAATTCCCATGGGAAAAGGTGGAATTCCCATGGGAAAGATGGAATTCCCATGGGAAAAGGTGGAATTTCAATAGGAAAGGTGGAATTCCCATGGGAAAAGCTGGAATTTCAATGGGAAAGATGGAATTCCTATGGGAAGAGGCAGAGTTCCATGGGAAAAGGTGGAATTCCATGGGAAAAGGTGGAATTCCATGGCAAAGGGTGGAATTTCAATGGGAGAGATGGAATTCCAATGGGAAAAGGTGGAATTCCAATGGTAAAGATGGAATTCCGTGGCAAAGGGTGGAATTTCAATGGGAAAGGTGGAATTCCCGTGAGAAAAGGTGGAATTTCAATAGGAAAGGTGGAATTCCCATGGGAAAAGCTGGAATTTCAATGGGAAAGATGGAATTCCCATGGGAAAAAGTGGAATTCCCACTGGAAAAGGCAAAATTCCCATGGGAAACATGAAATTTCAATGGTAAAGATGGAATTCCCATGGGAAAAGGTGAAATTTCAATGGTAAAGATGGAATTCCCATGGGAAAAGGCAGAATTCCATGGGAAAAGGTGGAATTCCATGGCAAAGGGTGGAATTTCAATGGGAAAGATGGAATTCCTATGGGAAAAGATGAAATTCCCATGGGAGAGATGGAATTCCAATGGGAAAAGGTGGAATTTCAATGGTAAAGATGGAATTCCCATGGGAAAAGGTGGAATTTCAATAGGAAACATGGAATTCCCATGGGAAAAGCTGGAATTTCAATGGGAAAGAAGGAATTCCCATGGGAAAAGGTGGAATTTCAATGGAAAAGCCAAAATTCCCATAGGAAACATGAAATTGCAATGGTAAAGATGGAATTCCATGGGAAAAGGCGGAATTTCAATAGGAAAGATGGAATTCCCATGGGAAAAGATGGAATTTCAGTAGGAAAGATAGAATTTCCATGGGAAAAGGTGGAATTCTGGATTCCTGGAAGTCCCGGGGGGAAAAGGTGGAATTCCTGTGGAAAACCTGGGAATTCTTGGAGGAGTTCCCACAGGAAAAGGTGGAATTCCCTTGGGAAAAGATGAAATTCCCATGGGAAAAGATGATATTTCAATGGGAAAGATGGAATTGCCATGGAAAAAGGCAGAATTCCCATGGGAAAAGGTGGAATTCCCAATTTTCCCAGTTCCGTCATTTCCCCCAATTTTCTGGATTTTCTGGATTTCCCCAATTCCCTCAATTTCCCTAATTTCCTCAATTTCCCCAATTTCTCCAATACCCCAATTCCTCAATTTCCCCAATTTTCCTGAACTCCTCAATCTTCCAAAATTTCTGATTTTTTTCAATTTCCCCAATTTCCCAAGTTTCCCCAATTTCTGATTTCCACAATCTTCGAATTTTCTGAATTTTTTCAATTTCCCAATTTTCCCAGTTTCTCCAGTTTCTCCAGTTTCTCCAGTTTTCCTGATTTTGTCACTTTCCCAATATTTCCCCATTTCCCTGATTTTGCCAATTTCCCCAATTTTCTCAATTTTGTCATTTCCCCCAGTTTTCCCAATTTCCCTAATTTCCCTGATTTTTGCAATTGCCTAAATTTTCCCAATTTGCTGAATTTTTTATATTTTTCCCAATTCCCCAATTCTCAAATTTCCCCAATTTTCCCAATTTCCCCAATTTTCTCCAATCCCCCAATTCCCCCAATTCCCCAAATTCATAATCTCCCCAATTTTCCCAATTTTATCATTTCCCCCAGTTTTCTGGATTTTCTGTATTTTCCTGATTTCCCCAATTTCCGATTTCCCCAATCTTCCAAATTTTCTGAATTCTCTCGATCTTCCAATTCCTCCAATTCCCCCAACTCCTCCAATTCCCCGATTTCCCCAATTTCCCCAATTTTGTAATTTTCCGCAGTTTTCTGGATTTTCTCCAATTTCCCCAATTTCCCCAATTCCACCAATTCCCCCAATTCCCCAATTTCCCCAATTTCCCCAATTTTGTAATTTTCCGCATTTTTCTGGATTTTCTCCAATTTCCCCAATATCCTAATTTCCCCATTTTCCCTATTTTGTGATTTCCCCCAATTTTCTGAATTTTCTGTATTTTCCCGATTTTCCTAGTTTTCTGATTTCCCCAATTTCTGATTTCCCAAATCTTCCGAATTTTCTGAATTTTTCAATCTCCCAATTCCCCCAATTCCCCCAATTCCCCAATTCCCCAATTTCCCCAATTTCCCCGATTTCCCCAATTTTCCCGATTTCCCCAATTTTCCCAATTTTGTAATTTTCTGCAGTTTTCTGGATTTTCTCCAATTTCCCAATTCCCCCAATTCCCTCAGTTTTCTCCAATCCCCCAATTTCCCAAATTCATAATCTCTCCAATTTTCCCAATTTCCCCCATTCCCCAGTTTCCCCAATTCCACATTTCGCATTTCCCAATTCCCCAGTTTCCCAATTTCCCCGATTTTCCTGTTTTTCCCAAATTTTGTCATTTCCCCCAATTTTCTGCCTTTTCCTAATTTCTCCAATTCCCCCAAGTCCCCAATTACCCCAATTTCTCCAATTTTTTAATTTTCCGCATTTTTCTGGATTTTCTCCAATTTCCCCAATTTCCTAATTTCCCCATTTCCCCCAATTTTCTGTATTTTCCTGATTTTCACAATTTTTCGATTCCCCCAGTCTTGCGAATTTTCTGAATTTTTTCCAATTTCCCCAATTTCCCCAATCCCCCCAATTCCCCAATTTCCCCAATTTTGTAATTTTCCGCAGTTTTCTGGATTTTTTCCAATTTCCCCAATTTCCCCAATTTCCCCAATTCCCCCAATTTCCCAATTTCCCCAATTTCCCCAGTTTTGTAATTTTCCACGGTTTTCTGAATTTTTTCAAATCCCCAATTTCCCCAATTGCACGAATTCCCCGATTTCCCCAATTTCCCCAATTTTGTAATTTCCCGCAGTTTTCTGGATTTTCTCCAATTTCCCCAATTCCACCAATTCCACCAATTCCCCCAATTCCCCAATTTTGTAATTTTCCGTAGTTTTCTGGATTTTTTCCAATTTCCCCAATTTCCCCAATTCCACCAATCCCCCCAATTCCCCGATTTCCCCAATTTTGTAATTTCCCGCAGTTTTCTGGATTTTCTCCAATTCCCCAGTTCCCCCAATTTTCTGAATTTTCTCCAATCCCCCAATTTCCCAAATTCATAATCTCTCCAATTTTCCCAATTTCCCCCATTCCCCAGCTTCCCCAATTCCACATTTCGATTTCCCAATTCCCAGTTTCCCCGATTTTCCCGATTTTCCTGTTTTTCTAATTTTTCCAGTTTTGCCGATTTTTCTGAATTTCTCCAATTCTTCCAGTTCCCCCAATCCCCCATTTCCCGATTCCCCTGCCCACGTCCTCCTCTCCCCCAACATCCCGAGTCTCCCGGAATCCCGGGGTTCCCGCTGATCCCGCTTTTCGAGCTCGAGGAGGTGGCCGATACCAGCCCGGGCGTGCTCCTGCACCCCGACAAGTGCCCGGCGGGAAAAATTCCCGGATCTCCCCGAGAATATTCCCCTATTTTCCTGATTTACATGATTTTCCCGATTTCCCCGATTTTCCTGATTTTTTCCAGTTTTCTCCTATTCTTCATTTTCCCAATTTCCCCCATTTTCCTGATTTCCCCAGTTTCCCCAATTCCCGCATTCTACAATTTCCCTAGTTTTGCTGATTTCCCCGATTTTCCCAATTTTCCTGATTTCCCGAATTCTGACATTTCCCCTAATTTTCTGCCTTTTCCTAATTCCCCCAATTTCTCCAATTTCCCCAATTTCCCCAATTTCCCCAATTTTCCCGATTTCCCCAATTTTTCCAATTTTGTAATTTTCTGCAGTTTTCTGGATTTTCTCCAATTTCCCAATTCCCCCAATTTTCCCAGTTTTCTCCAATCCCCCAATTTCCCCAATTTCCCAAATTCATAATCTCTCCAATTTTCCCAATTTCCCCCATTCCCCAGTTTCCCCAATTCCACATTTCGCATTTCCCAATTCCCCAGTTTCCCAATTTTCCCGATTTTTCTAATTTTTCCAGTTTTGCCGATTTTTCTGAATTTCTCCAATTCTTCGATTCCCCCAATCCCCCATTTCCCGATTCCCCTGCCCACGTCCTCCTCTCCCCCAACATCCCGAGTCTCCCGGAATCCCGGGGTTCCCGCTGATCCCGTTTTCCCGGCGCAGGGAGGAGGTGACGCGCGCGTACCGGCGCCTGGCCGTGCTCCTGCACCCCGACAAAATTCCCAGATCTCCCCCAAAAAATTCCCCTATTTTCCTGATTTACGTGATTTTCCCAGTTTTCCTGATTTTCCTAATTTCCCTAGTTTTGCTGATTTCCCCGATTTTCCCAATTTTCCTAATTTCCCCAATTTTGTAATTTCCCTCAATTTTCTGCCTTTTCCTAATTTCCCCAATTTCCCCAATTCCCCAATTCCCCCAGTTTCCCCAATTTTGTAATTTTCCGCAGTTTTCTGGATTTTCTCCCATTTCCCCAATTTCCTAATTTCCCCATTTCCCCAATTTTCTGAACTTTCTGTATTTTCCTGATTTTCACAATTTTTCGATTCCCCAATTTCCCCAAGTCTTGCGAATTTTCTGGATTTTCTCCAATTTCCCCAATTTCCCCAATCCCCCCAATTCCCCGATTTCCCCGATTTCCCCGATTTTGTAATTTTCCGCGGTTTTCTGGATTTTCCCCAGTTTCCCCAGTTCCCTAACCCCCAGTTCCCGTTTTCCCGGCGCAGGGAGGAGGTGACACGCGCGTACCGGCGCCTGGCCGTGCTCCTGCACCCCGACAAGTGCCCGGCGCCCGGCAGCGAGGACGCCTTCAAGGCCGTGGTCAGCGCCCGCACCGCGCTGCTCCGGACCATCAAATAGCCCCTTCCCAAAAGTTCCCAAAAATTCCCGGGTTTCTGCGTCCTCCCCGGATTCTCCGCTCTGCTCCTCCTGATTCTCCCGCGGGATCAACGTGGGACAGCTTGTGGAATTCCCGGATTTTTGGGTGGTCGTTCCTGCTATTCCGAGGGTTGTTCCCATTTTTCCGGGGGTTATTCCCATTTTTCTGGGGGTTTTTCCCATTTTTCCGGGGGTTATTCCCATTTTTCTGGGTGTTTTTCCCGGTTTCCTGAGGGTTTTTCTCGTTTTTCCGGGGGTTATTCCCATTTTTTTCTGAAGTTTATTCCCATTTTTCCAGGCTTTTTTCCCGGTTTTCTGAGGATTTTCCCTGTTTTCCAGAAGTTGTTCCCATTTATCTGAGGTTTATTCCCATTTTTCTGAGCGTTTTTCCCATTTTTTTTGTGATTATTCCCATTTTTCTGAAGTTTATTCCCATTTTTCCAGGCGTTTTTCCCGGTTTTCTGAGGATTTTCCCTGTTTTCCAGAAGTTGTTCCCATTTATCTGAGGTTTATTCCCATTTTTCTGAGCGTTTTTCCCATTTTTTTTGTGATTATTCCCATTTTTCTGAAGTTTATTCCCATTTTTCCAGGCGTTTCTCCCGGTTTTCTGAGGGTTTTCCCTGTTTTCCGGAAGTTTTTCCCATTTATCTGAGGGTTTTTCCCATTTTTCTGAGGGTTTTTCCCATTTATCTGAGGGTTATTCCCATTTTTCTGAGGGTTTTTCCCATTTTTTTGGTGATTACTCCCATTATTCTGAAGTTTATTCCCATTTTTCCAGGCGTTTTCCCCGGTTTTCCGGGGATTATTCCCATTTATCTGAGGGTTATTCCCATTTTTCTGAGGGTTATTCCCAGTTTTCAGGGGATTATTCCCAGTTTTATGAGGCTTATTCCCACTTTTGTGTGGGTTTTTCTCATTTTCCTGGGGATTATTCCCATTTTTCTGGGTGTTATTTCTTCTGAAGTTTATTCCCATTTTCCCAGGATTTTCCCCCCATATTTCTGAGGGTTATTCCCACTTTTCTGAGAGTTTTTCCCATTTTTCCAGGGATTATTCCCATTTTTCTGGGTGTTATTCCCATTTTTTCTGAAGCTTATCCCCATTTTTCCAGGGGTTTTCCCCAGATTTCTGAAGATTATTCCCATTTTTCTGCAGGCTATTCCAAGTTCCTGGTTTTCTGTGGGTTATTCCCATTTTTCTGGAGATTATTCCCAGTTGTCTGTGAATTATTCCCATTTTTCCGAGGATTATTCCCGCTTTTCTGAGAGTTGTTCCTGGTTTTCTGCAGGTTATTCCAAATTTTCCAGGGGTTATTCCCAATTTTCCAGGAATTCTTCCCTCTCCTGGAATTGTGCCCTGACCTGTGGGAATTTGGAGATTCCCAGGAGAGAATTCCCAGATTTTCCTGGAGCTGCTGGAATGGACTTGGACCCTCCGAATTCTGGGAAAAACCTTTGGAATTCTGGAGAAAACTTGTGAATTCCAGGAAAAACGTCAAAATTTTGGGAAAAACTTCAGAATTCTGGGAAAAGCTTCAAAATCCTGGGAAAAACTTTGGAATTTTGGGCAAAAAGAAATCAGAATTCTGGGGAAAAAATTGCAGTTCTGGGAAAAGCTTCGGAATTTCGAGAAAATCTTTGGAATTCTGGGAAAAGCTCTGGTATTCCAGGAAAAATCCTGGAATTATGGGAAAAACTTCAGAATTCTGGGGAAAAAAAATTGGAATTCTGGGAAAAGCTTCGGAATGTCGAGAAAAATCTTTGGAGTTCTGGGAAAAGCTCCAACCCCAAAATTATTTATTTATGGATATTTATGGAATTCCATGGAATTTTCCAGAATTTCCTGGAATTTTCTGGGATTTTCTCCCTTCTCCCAGAGTTTCCCCTTCCCGCTGGGATTTTGGGATTTTCCCAAATTTTCCCATTTTTTCAGTGCAATATTTGGGATTTTCCCAAATTTTCCCATTTTTTCAGTGCAATATTTGGGATTTTCCCATTTCCAGGCAGCTTTTCCATGTTTTGTTTTGTTTTGTTTTGTTTTGTTTTTCCTAAAAAATAAAAAATAATTTATTGTGATTTATTGCTTTTTTTTTAAATTGGGATTTATTGGGGATTTATTTGGATTATTGGGATTTATGGGAATATTTGGAGGGTTTTTATTTTTATTTGGATTATTTCAGAGTTTTGCTGGGATTTTTATTGGAATGTTTATTGGGATTTTTATCAGGATTTTTTTATTTATTGGGATTTTTAAAAAAAATTATGAGATTTGGGGGGGATTTTTTGGGATTGTTATAGCATTTATTTGGGATTTTATTTGGATTTTATTGGGATTTTTATTGCGGTTTTTTTTAATTTTGGGGATTTTAAAATGTTTTTTGGGATTTATTGGGATTTTATTGGGATTTTATTGGGATTTATTGGAATATTTGGGGATTTATTGGGATTTTCTTTGGGATTTTTTTGGAATTATTAGGGATTCATTGGGGTTTTGGGAGGTTTATTGGGATTTATTGGGATTTCTTATTGGGATTTTTTTGCGGATTTTTAGTAGAATTTGGGGAAATTTGATTTTTTTTTTAATTTATTGCGGATTTTTAGTAGAATTTGGGGAAATTTGGTTGTTTTTTTTTAATTTAGTGGGATTTTTGGAATTTATTGGAATTTTTCTTGTGATTTTTATCAGGATTTTTTTATTTATTCGGATTTTTGAAAAATTTTAATGAGATTTGGGGCAGATTTGGGAGGAATTTTTTGGGATTGTTATAGGATTTATTTGGATTTTATTGGGATTTGTATTGGGATTTTTTTTTAATTTTGGGATTTTTTTATTTTTTGGGGATTTTTTTGGGGTTTTATTGGGATTTATTGGAATATTTGGGGTTTTACTGGGATTTTTTTTGGAGCTTTTGTTTTATTTATTAGGGATTTATTGGAGATTTATTGGGGTTTTGGAAGGTTTATTGGGATTTTTATTGGGATTTCTTATTCGGATTTTTTTGCAGATTTTTAGTGGGAATTTTGGGAAATTTGAAATTGTTTTTTAAATTTATTGGGATTTCTTTTTATTTATTTCAATTGTTTCTGGGGCTTTTGGTAAATTTTATGTGGATTTTTATTGGGATTTTTGTGGATTTTTTTTAGGACTTATTGGGATATTTTGGGATTTATTTGGGATTTTTATTGGGATTTTTGGGATTTATTGGAATATTTCTTGAGATTTTTATCGGGTTTTTTATTTATTGGGATTTTTTAAAATTATTTTTATGGGATTTTGTGGGGATTTTTATTGGCATTTTTTTGGCTCGTTATAGGTTTTATTTGGAGAGTTATTTAGATTTTATTGGGATTTTTATTGGGATTTTTTTAATTTTGGGGATTTTAAAATGTTTTTGGGATTTATTGGGATTTTATTGGGATTTATTGGAATATTTGGGGATTTACTGGGATTTTCTTTGGGATTTTTTTTATTTATTAGGGATTTATTGAAGATTTATTGGAGTTTTGGGAGATTTATTGGTTTTTTTAGTGGGATTTATTGGGATTTTTATTGGGAATTTTTCTGGATTTTTAGTGGGAATTTTTAAATTAATTTATTGGGATTTTTGGGGATTTTTTTGGGATTTATTGGAATTTTTGTTGCAATTTTTATTGGGATTTTTATTGGGATTTTTACTGGGGTTTTTAAGGATTTATTGGGATTTATTTGAACTGGGAAAAGATTTCTTGGGATTTTCTGGGCTGGGGTGAGCTGGATCCTATTGGGAATCCAAGAATCCCAAATTCCCCATCCAGGCTGCCAAATCCCAATTATTTTTTTGGGAAGAGCGACTCTCCTGTGGGATTCCCGAGGACAAAATCCAGGGAAAAAAAACCCAACACTGGGATCGGGAATTCTGCTTCTGGAGCGAGGAATTCCCTGGAAAAATCTTTTGGGATGAGGATCCCGGGGAATGTGGGGCAGCAAATCCCGGGGTTTGGGAAGGAATTCCCGGCTGGGCGGGGCTGGAATTCCCAGAGAATCCCTGGGAGTGTCCAAGGAAAAATTGGGAAAATTTGGGATGGCGGGATTGGGATTTTAAATCCCATCCCAATTTATTCTGGGATCCAGGACACTCAGCATCCATCCTGAGGGATTTTTATGGAATTCGGGGATGGAAAAGGGAAGGGAGACCCTTCCTGGAGTCCCGAATTCCCAGGGAATTCCCAAAATTCCTTCCTGGGGAGGATTTGGGATGGGGATGGATCCAATGCCAGGCTGGGAGAGCTGGGAATGGAGGGAATTCCTTGGGAAAGGGGGAAATGGGATTTGGGAAGGAATTCCCGGCTGAAAAGATGGGAAAGGGATGGAAGAGAATTCCCAGAGAATCCCTGGCAGTGTCCAAGGAAATCCTGGATCACCCTGGGAAGGCGGGATTGGGATGGGATGGGATTGAAGGTCCACGGATCCCATCCAAACCATTCCGGGATTCTGGGATCCAGGACACTCAGGATCCATCCCGAGGGATTTTTATGGAATTTGGGGATGGAAAAGGGAAGGGAGACCCTTCCTGGAGTCCCAAATTCCCAGTGAAGCCCCTGGATCCCGAAATTCCTTCCCAGAGAGGAGTCGGGATGGATCCAATCCCAGGCTGGGAATGGAGGGAATTCCCTGGGAAAACGGGGAGGAATTTGGGAAGGAATTCCCGGCTGGGCTGAAATTCCCACAGAATCGCTGGGATCATCCAATAAAAAAAAAATGGAGCAGCCTGGGATGAGCTCATGGAATTCCTGGAATTCCCACGGGATAGGGACGAGGATGAGGATGGAGCTGGAGGAAGCAGCAGCGCGACCACGCCCGAATTCCCTCGGGAATCTTCTCCAGGTTTTTTTTTTTTAATTTTATTTGTTTGGTTGTTGGTTTTTGTTTGTTTGTTTGTTTTGGGATTTTTTTTGTTTGTTTTGTTTGTTTTGGTTTTCTGTTTGTTTGCTTTTTTTGGGTTTTGGGCTTTCTTTTTTTTTTTTCTTTTTTCCCGGCAGCAGAGAGGGGTTACGGAGGCAGCACCGCCCCGAATCCCGGGAAAAACCCTTCCCGATTTTCCTGCCTCCATCCCGAGCTTTTTCCATGGCCCCGCTGCCGCCCCCGATCCCGGGAATCTCCAGGATGCGGGAATCGGGAAGCGCTACCAGGGATAAGGGCGGGATCCCATCCCTACATCCCGGGATTAATCCCGGGATCATTCCCAATGAGTTTTTCCAGGATTTGCCGGTCTCGTCCATCCGTCCATCCATCCCGGCGGGAACGAGGGCATCTCGGGAAGGAGGAGCAGGGCAGGCATCGCGACATCTCTGGGGCAGAGCTGGGAAAGCTGGGAAAGCACCTGGAAAAGGAGCTGGGAAAGGAAGGAGCCGGGAAAGAACCGGGAATCGGCCGGGAAAAAAACCGGGAAAGAACCGGGAATCATCCAGGAATCCCGGCTAAGAAGGAACCAGGAATCAGCCGGGAATTAGCCGGGAATCGGCCGGGGAAAAACCGGGAATCGAGCCGGGAATTACCCGGGAATCGGGCCGGGAAAGGACCGGGAATCGGCCGGGAATCACGGCTAGGAAGGAACCGGGAATCCCGGCTAGGAAGGAACCGGGAATCGGCCAGGAACCAAACCGGGAATTCCGACCGAGAATCATCCGGGAATTAAGCGGGAATCGGCCGGGAAGGATCCGGGAATCGGCCAGGAATCAAACTGGGAATCCCGGCCGGGAATCATCCGGGAGTTTGCCGGGAATCAGCCGGGAAAGAACCGATAAGGAACCGGGAATCGGTTGGGAAGGAAACGAGAATCGCGGTCGGGAATCAGCCGGGAAAGAACCAGGAATCAAACCGGGAATCAGCCGGGAAGGATCCAGGAATTAAACCGGGAATCTCGGCCGGGAATTAACCGGGAATCGGCCGGGAAGGATCCGGGCAGGATCCGGGCAGGATCCGGGAATCCCAGCCTCCCCTCCTCACCACCCCCAGTTCCCAATCCCGGCGTTTTCCCGGCCTTGAGGCAGCTGGAAAAGCGGGGAGAAGGCCCGGCAGGATGGCGATGCCGCCAGTGACGCTGCGCTGAGCATCCCAACATTCCCAAAAAACAAAAACAAAACAGGAATCCCATCCCTCCGTCCGTCCATCCATCCATCCATCATTCCAGGATGCCCCGCAACCGCGCCGAATTCTCCGAGCAGGAATTCTCGGCCGAATATTCCGCCGATTATTCCCTGAGTTTCCCCTCGGACCCCGAGGGCGCCGGGATCCGCCGGTCCCAGGAAGCTCCGGCTCCGCGCTGCCCGTGCCTCCCGCATTCCCGGCGCTTCTCCTTCTCCCCGGAATCCTTGGAAAAGCTCTACCAGACTTATTTCCGCCGCCAGCGCCACGAGACGCTGCTGGTGCTGGTGGTTTTCGCCGCCCTCTTCGACTGCTACATCCTGGGAATGTGCGCCGGCTTTTCTCGCATGGAAAAACTTTTCCCCGCGCTAGCCGCGCTGGCCGGGTTGGTAGCCCACGGCTCGCTTTTCCTCATCCTAAAATCCCGCCTGCTGCCCGAGCGCTTTTCCCAAAAATTCCTGCCGTGCCTGCTGTGGGCGCTGGTGGTGGCGCAGCTCTGGGGGCTGCTGGGGCTGGAATTCCAGAGGAGTTTTCCAGAGGCGGTGGACACGGTGGGGTGGCAGGCGTTCTTCGCCTTCTCCTGCTTCCTGACGCTGCCGCTGCGCCTGGCGCGGATCCTGCTGCTCACGGCCGCGTCCTGCGGCGGCCACGCGCTGCTGCTGGGGATCGCCGCCGCGTCCCGCGGGGGAGCGGAGCAGGAGGTGGATGGAGGGTGCTGGCCAGGCAGGTGCGGGAATGGGGGATGGGGATGGGGATGGGGATGGGAATGGGGATGGGGAATGGGGAATGGGGGATGGGGATGGGGATGGGGATGGGGATGGGGATGGGGATGGGGATGGGGATGGGGATGGGGATGGGGATGGGAATGGGGATGGGGATGGGCAGGATCCCATGGATGGAGGGGTGCTGGCCAGGCAGGTCGCTTGGGAATGGGGATGGGAATGGGGATGGGGATGGGGTGGGGATGGGGATGGGGAATGGGGATGGGGATGGGGATGGGAATGGGGGCGGGGGATGGGGATGGGGATGGGGATGAGGGGATGGGGATGGGGATGGGGGATGGGGATGGGGATGGGGATGGGGATGGGGCAGGGATCCCATGGATGGAGGGGGTGCTGGCCAGGCAGGTCGCGAGGAATGGGGATGGGAATGGGGATGGGGATGGGGTGGGGATGGGGAATGGGAATGGGGATGGGGATGGGGATGGGAATGGGGGCGGGGATGGGGATGGGGATGGGGATGGGGATGGGGATGGGGGATGGGGATGGGGATGGGAATGGGCAGGATCCCATGGATGGAGGGGTGCTGGCCAGGCAGGTCGAGAATGGGGATGGGGATGGGGATGGGGATGAAGCGGGGGATGGGGATGGGGATGGGGATGGGGATGGGGATGGGGATGGGGATGGGGATGGGGATGGGCAGGATTCCATGGATCAAGGGGGTGCTGGCTAGGCAGGTCTTGAGGGGAATGGGATGGGGATGGGGATGGGGTGGGGATGGGGATGGGAATGGGGATGGGAATGGGCAGGATTCCATGGATCAAGGGGGTGCTGGCTAGGCAGGTCTTGAGGGGAATGGGGATGGGGATGGGGATGGGGGATGGGAATGGGAATGGGGGGCGGGGGATGGGGATGGGACGGGGATGGGGATGGGGTTGGAGATGGGAATGGGAATGGGCAGGATCCCATGGATGGAGGGGTGCTGGCCAGGCAGGTGCGAGAATAGGAATGGGGGAGGGAATGGGAATGGGAATGGGAATGGACAGAATCCCAGTGGGAATGGGCAGGATCCCATGGATGGAGGGTGCTGGCCAGGCAGGTGCGGGGAATGGGATGGGAATGGGGCAGGGATTGCATGGATATGGGGGGGAACTGGCCAGGCAAGTGCAGGAATGGACAGGGAATGGTCAGGGAATGCGGTGGGAATGGTAGGAATGGTGGGAGTGGTAGGAATGGTGGGAGTGGTAGGAATGGGCAGGAAATTTCATGGATGTGGAGGGAAACTGGCCAGGAAGGTGCGGGAATGGACAGGGAATGGGACAGGGAATGGTGGGAGTGGGCAGGATTCCATGGATGGAGCGGTGCTGGCCAGGCAGGTATAGGAATGGGGGAGGGAATGGGGTGGGATTGGGAATGGGGATGGAAATGGGAATGGGAATGGGAATGGGAATGGGAATGGGGTGGGGATGGGCAGGATCCCATGGATGGAATGTGGTGGGAATAGCAGGAATGGGGTGGGAATGGACAGGGAATGGAAAAGGGAATCTACAGGGAAGGGGGTGAGAACGGAGGGAAAGGGGCGGGAATGGGGTGGGAATTGCATGGATATGGGGGGAACTGGCCAGGCAGGTGCGGGAATGGGGTGGGAATGGACAGAATCCCATGGATCAAAGTCTGCTGGCCAGGCAGGTGCGGGAATGGAGAGGGGATGGGATGGGAATGGAAAAGGGAATGGAGAGGGAATGGTGGGAATGGGCTGGGAATGGACAGGATCCCATGGACACTCGGGGTCTGGCCAGGAACGTGCAGGAATGGACAGGGAATGGAGACAGAATGGGCTGGGAATGAAAAAGGAATAGACAGGGAATGGGCTGAGAATGGACAGGGAATGGGGTGGGAATTGTGGGAATAGGGTGGGAATGGGCAGGATCCCATGGATGGAGCGGTGCTGGCCAGGCAGGTGTGGGAATGGGATGGGAATAAACAGGGAATGGGATGGGGATGGGGTGAGAATGGACATGGAGTGGGGTGGGAATAGTGAGAATTAAAAAGGGATAGATAGGGAATGGAACTGGGGCAGTGGGAATGGATGGGAGCAGCTGCATTTGGGGATTTTTGGGAATTTCCGTGGGTTATCTATGAGTTACCCATGGGTTATCTGTGGGTTATCCATGGGTTATCCATGGTTTATCCATGGAGTTATCCATGAGTTATCCATGAGTTATCCATGGGTTATCCATGGTTTATCCATGAGTTATCCATGAGTTATCTGTGCGTTATCCATGGTTTATCCATGAGTTATCCATGGGTTATCTATGAGTTATCCATGGGTTATCCATGGTTTATCCATGAGTTATCCATGGGTTATCCGTGGGTTATCCATGGTTTATCCATGAGTTATCCATGGTTTATCCATGGTTTATCCATGAGTTATCCATGGGTTATCCGTGGGTTATCCATGAGTTATCCATGGATTATCCATGGTTTATCCATGAGTTATCCGTAGGTTATCCATGGGTTATCCATGAGTTATCCATGGGTTATCCATGAGTTATCCATGGGTTATCCATGGTTTATCCATGTGTTATGCATATGTTATCCATGGGTTATCCATGGGTTATCTATGAGTTATCCATGGGTTATCCATGGTTTATCCATGAGTTATCCATGGGTTATCTATGAGTTATCCATGGGTTATCCATGGTTTATCCATGAGTTATCCATGGGTTATCCGTGGGTTATCCATGGTTTATCCATGAGTTATCCATGGTTTATCCATGGGTTATCCATGAGTTATCCATGGGTTATCCGTGGGTTATCCATGGGTTATCCATGGTTTATCCATGAGTTATCCATGGGTTATCCATGGTTTATCCATGAGTTATCCATGGGTTATCCATGGGTTATCCATGGGTTATCCATGAGTTATCTGTGCTATCCCATGGGTTATCCATGTTATCCGCGGTTATCCATGAATTATCCATGAGTTATCCATGGTTTATCCATGGGTTATCCATGAGTTATCCATGGGTTATCCGTGGGTTATCCATGGGTTATCCATGGTTTATCCATGAGTTATCCATAGGTTATCCATGGGTTATCCATGAGTTATCCATGGGTTATCCATGGTTTATCCATGGGTTATCCGTGGGTTATCCATGAATTATCCATAAGTTATCCATGGTTTATCCATGGTTTGTCCATGAGTTACCCCATGATCCATCCCCAGGAACCGCCTGTAGACCCTGGAATGGGGTTGGAATTTGGGGAAACTGAGGCACAATTCCCAGATTTTTCCCCATCTGGCCCAGCTTGTGCCAACATCCCTTGGAATGGCCAAAATTCCCAAAAAATGGCCCAAAATTGCCAGAATATGGCTGGAGCTTTCCCAGGAGGAAAAATTGGGATTTATTCCCAGATCCCCGGGTGATTCCAAATTTTCCAGGGATGTTTTTGGATAGAACTTCATCCCCAGTCCCAAACATGGCTTCAAGGATGAGCTGGAGGATCAGGGAGTGAGGAAACCCCCTGGAATTCCAAATCCTGAATATTTCCTGTGAAAACACCCCCTCTGGGATTTGGTTTATTCCCCAAAATCTGGGAATTCCGAGGCTTGGCCAAATCCCTTTTCCTCACAGATATTCCCGAGCTTTTCCAAGATCAGGATAGAGAGGGGAAAAAAAATAAATATGGATATGAAAAATCACCGGGAAAATCCCACAGGAAACTCTGTAAGGGCCCTGTGGGAATTTGGGATTTCCTGGGAAAGCTCCAGCTGCTCCCGGCCTAAATAAGAAGGAAAAAAGTGGGAATTCATTCCCTTTTTTGGGATAATTTGTGAACGTGGAGTTCCTGCTGAGAATTTGGAAAGCACAACCCAAAAAAAGCCTAAAAATCCCAATTTTTCCATATTTTTGGGATGTGCGGCTTGGGATTTGTGGGATACAAAGAGGAAAACTTGAGGAATGCTCTGGCAGCATTCCCAGATTTTTCTCTGGAGGTGAGGGAAGATCCAAATCCCGCTTTGGGATTTGGGAAAAGCGGGAATATCCGGCCAGGCTGGCTCTGGGTTAATCATTGCCCGGGCACTGAGCCCCCGGGGGCAGGAAAACCTTGGGAATAACCGAGGTCACCCCGAGGGCACGGCGGCTTTAGGGTCAGCCCCAAGGAGGGGGGGTGGGGAGAGGTGGGAGATTTTCCCACAGGATTTGGGGTTTGGGATTGGAACTTTTCCTGCGGAATTTGGGGTTTGGGGTCAGAACTTTTTCTGCAAAATTTGGGATCTGGGATGGGAACTTTGGGGTCTGGGATCAGAGCTTTTCTCACAGAATTTGGGATCTGAGATTGGAGCTTTTCCCACAGAATTTGAGATCTGGGATCAGAGATTTTCCTGCAGAATTTGGGGTTTGGGATCAGAACTTTTCCTGCAAAATTTGGGGTCTGGGATCAGGAGCTTTCCCCACAGAATTTGGGATCTGTGATTGGAACTTTTCCTGCAGGATTTTGGGGTTTGGAATCTCCTCCATGTTGGAGCTTTTTCCACAGGATTTGGGACCCAGGAAGGGAATTTTTCTCACAGAATTCGGGATCTGGGGTTGGAGCTTTTCCCACGGGATTTGGGGTCTGGGATCAGAGATTTTCCTGCAGAATTAGGGGTTTGGGATTTCCTCTGGGTTGGAACTTTTCCCGCTGCACTTGGGATCCAGGATGGGAGTTTTTCCCACAGAATTCGGGATTTGGGGTTTGGGATCCCCTCTGTGTTGGAGTTTTTCCCACAGAATCTGGGATCTGGAATCAGAGCTTTTCCTTTAGGATTTGCAATCCAGGACGGGAATTTTTCTCACAGAATTTGGGATCTGGGATTGGAGCTTTTCTCACAGAATTTGGGATTTGGGATTTCCTCTGTGTTGGAACTTTTCCCGCTGCATTTGGGGTCTGGGATTGGAGCTTTTCCTGCAGGATTTGGGGTCTGGGATTGGAGCTTTTCCACAGATTTTGGGGTTTGGGATCAAAACTTTTCCTGCAAAATTTGGAATTTGGGATGGGAACTTTGGGGTCTGGGATTGGAGCTCTTCCCACAGAATTTGGGGTTTGGGATGGGAACTTTGGGGTCTGGGATTTGAGCTCTTCCCACAGAATTTGGGGGTTTGGGATGGGAACTTCGGGGTCTGGGATTGGAGCTCTTCCCACAGAATTTGGGGTTTGGGATGGGAACTTTGGGGTCTGGGATTTGGGGTCTGGGATTCGAGTTTTCCCGCAGGATTTGGGATCTGGGATCGAGCTTTTCCTGTAGGATTTTGGGTTTGGAATCTCCTCTGTGTTGGAGCTTTTCCCACAGGATTTGGGATCCAGGATGGGAATTTTCCCCACAGAATTTGGGGTTTGGGATTGGAGCTTTTCCTGCAGGATTTGGGATCCAGGATGGGAATTTTTCTCACAGAATTTGGGATCTGGGCTCGGAGCTTTTCCTACAGAATTTGGGGTCTAGGATCGGAGCTCTCCCCAGGATTTGGGGTTTGGTGTTTGGGATCTCTTGTTTTGGGAGCTTTCCCTTCAGAATGTGGGATCTGGGTTTGGAGATCTTCCCACAGATTTTGGGATTTTGGATCCCCTCCGTGTTGGATATTTTCCCGCTGCATTTGAAATTTGGGATCGGACCTTTTCCCACAGAATTTGGAATCCGGGATGGGACTGGGATGTTCCCAGCGGGATGGAACAGCCTCCACTCCCTAATTTTTATCCATTCCCGGGAATGCAGCAGTGCTGACAAACCCCTGGATCCGGAGCCTGGCCGTGTTTTTCCGTGTTTTTCCGTGTTTTTTCCGTGTTTTTCCGCTGCAATTCCCAGGGAACGGCGCCGCTCGATCCCCCCGGGACCCGCCCAGCTGCCGCCTTTTTCCAAAACATCCCCGGAGCTCCGAGCGCCGGGAATCCCCCGGGATTCTCCGGGAGCCGTTCCCGCCCCGCGGAGCCGCTCCTCCCGCCGGAATTCCCGATGTTTACCCCAAAACGTCGGGAAAATCCGAGGCTGCTCTCCGGGGTTTGAACAGAGATCAGGCTGGCTCTGCTCATCCCGAAATTCCTGGTCTTGCATCCCAAAGATCCCGCGACGATCCCAAATTCCTGCTGTTTTTTCCCAAAGATCCTCTGATCCCAAATTCCTGCTGTTTTTTCCCAAATGTTCTGTGATCCCAAATTCCTGCTTTTTTCCCTCAAATATCCCGTGAACCCAAATTCCCGTTCTTTCATCCCAAAGATCCCACGATCCCAAATTCCTGCTCTTTTTTCTCGAATATCCTCTGATCCCAAATTCCTGCTGCTTCATCCCGAATATCCCACATCCTAAATTCCTGTTCTTTCATGCTGAACATTCCAAATATCCCACAATCCCAAATTCCTACTTTTTTCCTGAATATCCTGTGATCCCAAATTTCCGTTCTTTCATCCCAGAGATCCCATGATTCCAAATTCCTGCTCTTTTTCCTTGAATATCCTCTGATCCCAAATTCCTGCTGCTTCATCCCAAATATCCCACAATCCCAAATTCCTGTTCTTTCATCCTGAACATCCCGTGATCCCAAATTCCTGCTGTGAACCCAAATTCCCACTGTTTCTTCCTGAATATCTCATGATCCCAAATTCCTCCTGTTTCATCCCAGATATCCTGCAATCCCGAATTCCCTGTTCATTGCTCCTGAATATCCTGTAATCCCACATTCCTGGTGTTTGTTCCTGAATATCCTGATGCCAAATTCCTGTTCTTTCATCCCAAAGATCCCATGATTCCAAATTCCTGCTCATTTTTCCTGAATATCCCACGATCCCAAATTCCCACTCTTTTTCCCAAAGATGCCAAGATCCCAAATTCCTGCTGTTGCATCCCAAAGATCCCATGATCCCAAATTCCTGCTTTTGTCCTGAATATCCCATGATCCCAAATTCCGACCGTCTTTCCCCAAAGATCCCACAATCCCAAATTCCTGCTGTTTCTCCCAAAGATCCCATGATTCCAAATTCCCACTCTTTCATCCCAAATACCCCACGATCCCAAATTCTTGCTGTTTCTCCCAAAGATCCCACGATCCCAAATTCTTCCTGTTTCATCCTGAATACCCCAAAATCCCAAATTCATCCTTTTTCATCCCAAATATCCCTGCAATCCCAAATTCCCGCTAATTTTTTCCTGAATATCTTATGATCCCGAATTCCTGGTATTTCAGCCTGAGCATCCTGCACTCCCAAATTCCTGCTGTTGCATCCCAAAGATCCCATGATCCCTAATTCCTGCTTTTTTCCTGAATATCCCATGATCCCAAATTCCCACCGCCTTTCCCCAAAGACCCCACAATCCCAAATTCCTGCTGTTTATCCCAAAGATCCCACGATCCCAAATTCCCAGCATTTCTCCCAAAGACCTCAAAATCCCAAATTCCCAGCATTTCTCCCAAAGATCCTACAATCCCAAATTCCCAGCATTTCTCTCAAAGATCCCACAATCCCAAATTCCCAGCATTTCTCCCAAAGACCCCACGATCCCAAATTCCCATCCTTTCTCCCAAAGACCCCACAATCCCAAATTCCCAGCATTTCTCCCAAATATCCCACGATCCCAAATTGCTGCTGCCTCATCCCCAATACCCCACAATCCCAAATTCCCAGCATTTCTCCCGAATACCCCACAATTCCAAATTCCCAGCATTTCTCTCGAATACCCCACAATCCCAAACTCCCGGCATTTCTCCCAAAGACCCCATGATCTCAAATTCCCATTGTTTTCTCCCAAAGACCCCATGATCCCAAACTCATCCTCTTTCACCCTAATACCGCGCAATAACGAATTCTCGCTGTTTCTGCCCAAATACCCCACGATTCCAAATTCCTGCTGCCTCATCCCAAAGATCCCACAATCCCAAATTCCCAGCATTTCTCCTGAATACCCCCAATCCCAAATTCCCAGCATTTCTCCCAAAGACCCCACGATCCCAAATTCCTGCTGCCTCATCCCCAATACCCCACAATCCCAAATTCCCAGCATTTCTCCCAGAGATCCCACGATCCCAAATTCCCAGCATTTCTCCCAAAGACCCCACGATCTCAAATTCCCATTGTTTTCTCCCAAAGACCCCACAATCCCAAACTCATCCTCTTTCACCCTAATACCGCGCAATAACGAAATTCTCGCTGTTTCTGCCCAAAGACCCCACGATCCCAAATTCCTGCTGCCTCATCCCCAATACCCCACAATCCCAAATTCCCAGCATTTCTCCCAATACCCCCAATCCCAAATTCCCAGCATTTCTCCCAAAGACCCCACGATCCCAAATTCCTGCTATTTCATCCTAATACCGCGCAATAACGAATTCTCGCTGTTTATGCCCAAATATCACACAATCCTAAATTCCTGCTGTCTCATCCCCAAGATCCCCACAATCCCAAATTCCCAACATTTCTCCCAAAGACCCCACAATCCCAAATTCCCAACATTTCTCCCGAATATCCCACAGTCCCAAATTCCCGCCGTTTCACCCTAACACCGCGCAATAACGAACTCTCGCTCTTTCTCCCCCACACACTCCGCCATCCCCCCAATTCCTTTTCTCCCTGGGTCCCTCGCTCGGCATCCCGCGTGTCCGTGTGTCCGTCCGGCAGCTGCTGTCCAACGTGTGCGTGTACGCCTGCGCGCTGGCCGTGGGCGCCATGTCCTACGTCATGGCCGACCGCAAGCACCGCAAGGCGTTCCTGGAGGCGCGGCAGTCGCTCGAGGTCAAGCTCAACCTGGAGGAGCAGAGCCAGCAGCAGGTGGGGATTGGGGATTGGGGATTGGGAATCTGGGGTTTGGGGTTTGGGGGTTTTGGGGTTTGGGGTTTTGGGAAGGGGAGTGAAAATGGGAGTGGGAGCAGGAATGGGGATCGAGGTCAAGCTCAACCTGGAGGAGCAGAGCCAGCAGCAGGTGGGGTTTGGGGATTGGGGTTTGGGGTTTTGGGGTTTGGGGATTTGGGGTTTGGGGTTTTGGGGTTTGGGGATTTGGGGTTTTGGGGTTTGGGGTTTGGGGGTCTTGGGGGGTTTGGGAAGGGGAGTGAAAATGAGAGTGGGAGCAGGAATGGGGATCGAGGTCAAGCCTCAACCTGGAGGAGCAGAACCAGGAAGAGGTGTGGAGATTTGGGGTTTGGGGATTGGGGTTTTGGGGATTGGGGTTTGGGGGTTGGGGGTCTTGGGGGTTTTGGAAGGGGAGTGAAAATGGGAATGGGAGCAGGAATGGGGATAGAGGTCAAGCTCAACCTGGAGGAGCAGAGCCAGCAGCAGGTGGGGGATTGGGGATTGGGGATTGGGGTTTTGGGGGTTTGGGGGTTTGGGGTTTGGGGTTTTGGGGCTTTGGGGGTTTGGGGTTTTGGGGTTTGGGGTTTGGGGGTCTTGGGGGTTTGGGAAGGGGAGTGAAAATGAGAGTGGGAGCAGGAATGGGGATCGAGGGTCAAGCTCAACCTGGAGGAGCAGAGCCAGCAGCAGGTGGAGAGATTTGGGGGTTTGGGGATTGGGGTTTGGGGTGTCTTGGGGTTTTGGGAAGGGGAGTGGGAATGGTAATGGGAGCAGGAATGGGGATCGAGGTCAAGCTCAACCTGGAGGAGCAGAGCCAGCAGGAGGTGGGGAGGTTTGGGGTTTGGGGTTTTGGGAATTTGGAAAGGGGAGTGGGAGTGGGAATGGGGATGGGAATAGGAATGGGGATGGTGATGGGATTGAGGTCAAACTCAATCTGGAGGAGCAGCAGGTGGGGAGAGTTGGGGTTTGGTGTTTTGGGGTTTGGGGTTTGGGGATTGGGATTTGGGGTTTGGGTGTCTTGGGGTTTTGGGAAGGGGAGTGGGAATGGGAATGAGAATGGGAGCAGGAATGGGGATCGAGGTCAAGCTCAACCTGGAGGAGCAGAACCAGCAGCAGGTGGGGAGATTTGGGGTTTGGGGGTTTTGGGGATTGGGGTTTTGGGGTTTGGGGATTGGGGTTGGGGGTTTGGGACTTGAGATATGGGGGGTTTGGGAAGGGGAGTGAAAATGGGAATGGGAGCAGGAATGGGGATCGAGGTCAAGCTCAACCTGGAGGAGCAGAGCCAGTAGCAGGTGGAGAGATTTGGGGTTTGGGGATTGGGGTTTTGGGGTTTGGGGTTTTTGGGGTTTGGGGTTTGGGACTTGAGATTTGGGGGTTTGGGAAGGGGTAGTGAAAATGGGAATGGGAGCAGGAATGGGGATCGAGGTCAAGCTCAACCTGGAGGAGAAGAGCCAGCAGCAGGTGGGGTTTGGGGTTTGGGGTTTGGGGTTTGGGATTTGGGGGTTTTGGGAATTAGGAAAGGGGAGTGGGAGTGGGAATGGGGTATGGGGAATAGGAATGGGGATGGTGATGGGATCGAGGTCAAACTCAACCTGGAGGAGCAGCAGGTGGGGGAGAGTTGGGGTTTGATGTTTTGGGTTTTGGGGTTTAGGGATTGGGGTTTGGGGATTGGGATTTGGGGTTTGGGTGTCTTGGGGTTTTGGAAAGGGGAGTGGGAATGGGAATGGGAATGGGAATGGGAATGGGAATGGGGAGCAGGAATGGGGATTGAGGTCAAACTCAACCTGGAGGAGCAGAGCCAGCAGCAGGTGGGGGATTGGGGGTTTAGGGATTGGGGTTTTGGGGTTTGGGGTTTTTGGGATTGGGGTTTGGGGGTTGGGGGGTCTTGGGGGTTTTGGGGAAGGGGAGTGAAAATGGGAATGGGAGCGGGGATGGGGATCGAGGTCAAGCTCAACCTGGAGGAGCAGAGCCAGCAGCAGGTGGAGAGATTTGGGGTTTGGGGGTTTTGGGACTTTGGGGTTTGGGGATTGGAATTTGAGGATTTGGGGAAGGGGAGTGGGAGTGAGATTGAGAATGGGAATAGGGATGGGAGCAGGAATGGGGATTGAGGTCAAGCTCAACCTGGAGGAGCAGAGCCAGCAGCAGGTGGGGAGATTTGGGGTTTGGGGATTGCGGTTTGGGGTTTGGGATTTGAAGGTTTTGGGTTTGGGATTTGGGGATCTTGGGGTTTGGGATTTGAGACTTGGGGGTTTGGGAAGGGGAGTGGGAATGGGAGAGAGGATGGGGATGGGAATGTGAATGGGAGCAGGATTGAGAATGGGAGTGAGAATGGGAGTGGGAACGGGAATGGGAGTGGGAATGGGAGGGGGAGTAGGAATGGGATGGGAAAAGGGAATGGGAATGGGAGCAGAAATGGGAATGGGAGCGGGAATGGGAATGGGATCAGGAATGGGAATGGGATTGGCGTCAGGATACCAGGAGGGATTTGGGGATTGTGGTGGAAGGTGGGAGCGGGATCGGGAATTGGATCAGGATCAGGACTGGGATCAAGATCAGGACTGGGAACAGGAGCGGGAATGGGAAAAAAAATAGGATTGGGCATTGGAGCAAGAATGGGGTCAGGAATGGGATTGGGATCGGGGTAATTGGTGGGATTTTGGGATCATGGTGGGAAGTGGGAACGGGGCGCCAGGTGGGAATGGGATTGGGAATGGGGCTGGGAATGGGGCTGGGAATGGGAGCGAGAATGGGATTGGGATTGGGAGTGGGAGCAGGAATGGGAATGGGATCGGGAATGGCATCAGGATAGCTGGATTTCGGGATTGATGTGGGAAGTGGGAACGGGGTGCCAGGTGGTAATGGGATTGGGAATGAGATCGGATTTTGGGATTGGGAATGGCAATGGGATCAGGAATGGGAGCAGGAATGGGGCCGGGAATGGGATTGGGAATGGGAGTGCGATACTGGGTAGGATTTGAGGACCATGGTTAGAGGTGGGAACAGGATGCCAGGTAGGAATGGGGCTGGAATGGGATCCTGGAATTCCAGGAGCTCATCCCACTATCCCAGGCTGCTCCAGCTTTTCCTTGGACATTCCCAGCGATTCTCTGGGGGTTCCATTTCCCAGCTCTCCCAGTCTGGGATTGGATCCATCCCCATCCCAACTCCTCTCCGGGAAGGAATTTCAGGAATTATCTGGGAATTCAGGACTCCAGGAAGGGTGTCCCTTCCCTTTTCCATCCCCAAATTCCATAAAAATTGCTCGGGATGGATCCTGAGTGTCCTGGATCCCAGAATCCCGGAATGGTTTGGGATGGGATCTGTGGAAGTTCAATCCCCTCCCAGGGACACTTTCCATGATCCCAGGGTGATCCAAACCCACCCTTGGACACTCCCAGGGATCCAGGGATTCTGTGGGAATTCCAGCTCAGCCTCTCCCCACCCTCCCATCTGGGAATTCCTTGCCAAATCCCGTTTCCCCCTTTCCCAGGGAATTCCCACCATTCCCAGCTCTCCCAGCCTGGGATTGGATCCATCCCCATCCCGACTCCTCTCTAGGAAGGAATTTCGAGATTCAGGGGCTTCACTGGGAATTTGAGACTCCAGGAAGGGTCTCCCTTCCCTTTTCCATCCCTGAATTCCATAAAAACCCCTCGGGGTGGATCCTGAGCGTCCTGGATCCCAGAATGGTTTGGGATGGGATCCACAGACCTTCAATCCCATCCCATCCCAACCACACCATCTCGGGATTTTCCAACCTTTCCTTGGACACTCCTGGGCGATCCCTGATCCCAAATTTCCCCCGGAATTCCGTCAGGAGCGGCTGATGCTCTCCATCCTGCCGAAGCACGTGGCGGACGAGATGCTGAAGGACATGAAGAAGGACCCGAGCCAGAAGGAGCTGCAGCAGTTCAACACCATGTACATGTACCGCCACGAGAACGTCAGGTGCCCGCGGCATTCCCGGAAAAAAAAACCTTCCCGGAAAACCAAAAAAAACCGGGATGGAATTCCCACAGAATTCCTCCCTTTGGCCGTTTTCCTGCCCTGAAAAACCAAAATGGAAAAAGAGGAATTGTTGTGTGTGGTGGTCGGGGTGAGGGGGATGTGGAGAGGGGTTTTTGCTGGATCTGGGATTTTTTTTTTTTAGGGAAAATGGGAATTTTGGGGGAGGTTGGGATTGAGTTTGCTGAGCGGCTTTTTGGCCAAATCCAGGTTTTTGGGGTTTTTTTTGGGAAAATGGGATTTTTTGGAGGAGTCAGGATTGAGTTTGTAGAGCAATGTTTTCACTGAATCCAGAATTTTTTTTTGTGGGAAAACGGGAAAGGGGAAGTTGGAATTGAGTTTCTTTTTTGGGGAAAAATGGGAATTTTGGGACGAGTTGAGATTGAGTTTGTAAAGCGGCATTTTCACCATATCCAGAATTTTTTTAGTGTAAATGGGAATGGTGAAGTTGGGATTCAGTTTGTTTTTATGGGAAAACAGGAATTTTGGGGAGAAGTTGAGATTGAGTTTGTAGAGCAGCGTTTTTGCCAAATCCAGGAAATTTTTTTTTTGGTAAATGGGAATGGTGAAGGTGGAATTCAGTTTGGTTTTTTTGGGAATAACAGGATTTTCAGGGGGAAGTTGGGATTGAGTTTGTAGAGTGGCATTTTCACCACATCCCAGATTTTTTGTGGGGAAGATGGGAATGAGGAAGTTGGGATTGAGTTTGCTTTTTTGGGAAAACAAGAATTTCAGGGGGAAGTTGGGATTGATTTTGTAGAGGGGCTTTTTCATCACTTCCAGGATTTTTCTTCTAGGGAAAAATGGGAATTTTGGAGAGAAATTGAGATTGAGTTTGTATAGCGGTGTTTTTGCTGAATCCAGGATTTTTTTTGAAAAACGGGAAAGGAGGAGTTGGGATTGAGTTTGTTTTTCTGAGAAAAATGGGAATTTGAGGAGAAGTTGGGATTGAGTTTGTAGCGCATTATTTTCACCATATCCAGAAACTTTTTTTAGGGAAAATGGGAATGGGGAAGTTGGGACTGACTTTGCTTTTTCTGGGAAAACAGGAATTTCATGGGGAGGTTGGGATTGAGTTTGTCGAGTGGTGTTTTTGCTGAATCCAGGAATTTTTTGGGGGAAAAACAAGAAAGGGGAAGCTGAGATTGAGCTTGGTTTTTTGGGAAAATGGGAATTTTGGGGAGAAGTTGGGATTGAGTTTGTAGAGCGGCGTTTTTGCTGAATCCAGAATTTTTCTTGGGGGAAATAGAATTTCAGGGGGAAGTTGGGATTTGCTTTCCTGAGAGGCGTTTTCACCATATCCAGGAAGGTTTTTTAGGGAAAATGGGAATAGGAAAGTTGGAACTGAGTTTGCTTTTTTGGGAAGACGGGAATTTCTCCGGTAGGTTGGGATTGAGTTTGTCGAGGGGTATTTTCACCGAATCAGGGATATTTTTTAGGGAAAATGGGAATTTCAGAGGGAAGTTGGAATTGAGTTTATTTTTTTGGGAAAACGAGAATTTTGGGAAGAAGTTTAGATTGAGTTTGTAAAGCGTCATTCTTACCGTATCCGGGATTTTTCTTGGGGTAAAATGGGAATTTCAGAGGGAAGTTGGTATTGAGTTTGGGTTTTTTGGGAATAATGGGGATGGGTAAATTGGGATTTAGTTTGTATATCGTTATTTTCACCATATCCATGAATTTTTTTTAGAGAAAATAGGAATGGGGAAATTTGGACTAAGTTTACTTTTTTCGGGAAAACGGGAATTTCATGGGGAGGTTGGGATTGAGTTTGTCAAGCAGCCTTTTCTCTGAATCCAGGAATTTTTTGGGGAAAAACAAGAACGGGGAAGCTGGGATCGAGTTTGTTTTTTTGGGAAAATGGGAATTTCGGGGGAAAGTTGGGATTGAGTTTGTAGAGCGGCGTTTTTGCCAAATCCAGAATTTTTCTTGGAGCAAAACGGGAATTTCTGGGGGGAAGTTGGGATTGGGTTTCCGAGCGGCATTTTCACAATACCCAGGAGGATTTTTAGAGAAGATGGTGATGGGGAAACTGGGATTGAGTGTGTGGAGCATCATTTTCGCCCTATGCCAGATTTTTTTTCTTTTTGGGGGTGTGGAAAACGGGAATTTTGGTGGGAATGCTGTGGGCGTGGCTGTTCCCGCAGCATCCTGTTCGCGAGACATCGTGGGCTTCACGCAGCTCTCCTCGTCCTGCAGCGCCCAGGAGCTCGTCAAGCTCCTCAACGAGCTCTTCGCCCGCTTCGACAAGCTGGCGGCCGTGAGTGCTCCGCGGAATTCCCAGAAAAATTCCAAAAAAATCCCCAAAAACGCCTCCAAAAAAAATCCCCAAAAATTCCCAAAAAATCCGGGGTGGGGGATGATGGGGGAGTTGGAAGTGTGAGGGATGGTGGAAGCGCCCTGATGGTTGGGAGGGGTGGAAAAATCAGCGGGTTTGCGTCGGCGTCGGGAATTGGGCGGGATGTGTCTCGCGGAATTCCGGCGCTTTTCCCAGAAACACCACCAGCTGCGGATCAAGATCCTGGGGGACTGCTACTACTGCATCTGCGGGCTGCCGGAATTCCGGGAGGACCACGCGGCGTGCTCCATCCGGATGGGGCTGGCCATGGTGGAGGCCATCGCGTAAGGGACGGCGGGAACGGCGGGAACGGCGGGAACGGCGGGAATAATGGGAACAATGGGAACAATGGGAACAATGAGGATGGTGGGAATGTTGGTGATGGGAATGGAAATAATGGGATTGGGAATGATGGAAATAATAGAAATAATGGGAATGGCAGGAATAATGGGAACAATGGGAACAATGGGGATGGTAGGAATGTTGGCAATGGGAATGGAAATAATGGGATTGGGAATGATGGAAATAATAGGAATAATGGGAATGGCGGGAATAATGGGAACAATGGGAACAATGGGGAACAATGGGGATGGTGGGAATGTTGGCGACGGGAATGGAAATAATGGGATTGGGAATGCTGGAAATAATAGGAATAATGGGAATGACGGGAGTGATGGGAAAGACGGGAATGGTGGGAATGGTGAGGATGGTGGGGATGGGAATGATGGGAATAACGGGAATGGTGGCAATGGTGGGAATAACGGGGATGGTGGGGATGGTGGAAATGGTGGAAATAATGGGAATGGGAATGATGGGAATAATGGGAATAACAGAAATAATGGGGATGGTGGGAATGGTAGGAATGGTAGGAATGATGGGAATGATGGGAATGGTGGGAATGGTGGCGATGGGAATGGAAATAATGGGATTGGGAATGATGGGAATAATAGGAATAATGGGAATGACGGGAATAATGGGAATGGTGGGAATTGTGGAAATGACGGGAATGGTGAGGATGGTGAGGATGGGAATAATGGGAATGATGGGAATGGTGGAAATAATGGAATAACGGGAATGGTGGGGATGGTGGAAATGGTGGAAATAATGGGAATGGGAATGATGGGAATAATGGGAATAACAGAAATAATGGGAATAATGGGGATGGTGGGAATGGTGAGAATGGTGGGAATGGTGGTAATGATGGGAATGGTGGAAATTACTGGAATGGTGGGAATGGTGGGGATGGGAATGGAAATAATGGGAATGGGAATGATGGGAATGGTGGGAATGGTGAGAATGATGGGAATTACGGGAATGGTGGGAATGATGGGGATGGTGGAAATGGTGGAAATAATGGGAATGGGAATGATGGGAATAATGGGAATAACTGAAATAATGGGAATAATGGGAATAATGGGAATAGCAATGATGGAAATAACGGGAATAATGGGAACGACTGAAATGACGGGAATGGTGGGAATGGGAATAATGGGAATAGGAATGATGGGAATCATGGGAAGAATGGGAAGAATGGGATAGGAATGGGAATGGAAATAATGGGAATAATGGGAACAGAATGGGAATGTGGATGGGAATGGGAATCAGGATGGGAATGAGAAAGGGGAAGGGAAGGAGGATGGGATGGGATGGGATGGGATGGGATAATGGGATAATGGGATAATGGGATAATGGGATAATGGGATAATGGGATAATGGGGGTTGGGTGCTGCCGATGGAGGCCGGGCTGTGCTGAGGCCGGAGAGCGGCCGCATTCCCTGTGGATTGTCCCTGTTCCCCATGGGTGCTCCGCGTTCCCTGCGGACAATCCCCCACCGACATTCCCTGCAGCCATTCCCCATCCCCATTCCCCATTCCCCATTCCCATTCCCATTCCCGTTTTTTGGCACAGCTCCGTTTGGGAGCAGACCCGCACGGCTGTGGACACTCCCCATTCCCATTCCCATTCCCATTCCTATTCCCATTCCCAATTCCCCATTCCCATTCCCATTCCCAATTCCCCATTCCCATTCCTAATTCCCCATTCCCCATTCCCATTCCTAATTCCCCATTCCCCATTCCCATTCCCATTCCCAATCCCATTCCCGCTTTCCCTCTCAGCTCCGTCCGGGAGCAGACCCACACGGCCGTGGACATTCCCCAATTCCATTCCCAATTCCCCATTCCCGCTCCCCAATCTCATTCCCGTTTTTTGGCACAACTCCCTCCGGGAGCAGACCCGCACAGCCATGGACATTCCCCATTCCCCATTCCCCATTCCCCATTCCCATTCCCCATTCCCCATTCCCATTCCCATTCCCGCTTTCCCTCTCAGCTCCGTCCGGGAGCAGACCCGCACGGCCATGGACATTCCCCATTCCCCATTCCCGTTCCCGCTCCCATTCCCTGCTTTTTGGCACAGCTCGTCCGGGGAGCAGACCCGCACGGCTGTGGACATTCCCCATTCCCATTCCCGTTTTTTGGCACAGCTCCGTCTGGGAGCAGACCCGCACAGCCATGGACATTCCCCATTCCCCATTCCCATTCCCCATTCCCATTCCCATTCCCGCTTTCCCTCTCAGCTCGGTGCGGGAGCAGACCCGCACGGCCGTGGACATTCCCCATTCCCCATTCCCCATTCCCGTTCCCCAATCTCATTCCCGTTTTTTGGCACAGCTCGGTGCGGGAGCAGACCCGCACGGCCGTGGACATTCCCCATTATTCCCATTCCCATTCCCGTTTTTTGGCACAGCTCGGTCCGGGAGCAGACCCGCACGGCCGTGGACATTCCCCATTATTCCCATTCCCATTCCCGTTTTTTGGCACAGCTCCGTCCGGGAGCAGACCAAGACGGCCGTGGACATTCCCCATTATTCCCATTCCCATTCCCGTTTTTTGGCACAGCTCCGTCCGGGAGCAGACCCGCACGGCCGTGGACATTCCCCATTCCCCATTCCCATTCCCGTTCCCATTCCCGTTTTTTTCCTGTTCCCATTCCCGCTTTCCCTCTCAGCTCCGTCCGGGAGCAGACCCGCACGGCCGTGGACATTCCCCATTATTCCCATTCCCATTCCCGTTTTTTGGCACAGCTCGGTCCGGGAGCAGACCCGCACGGCCATGGACATTCCCCATTCCCGTTCCCATTCCCGTTTTTTGGCACAGCTCGGTGCAGGAGCAGACCCGCACGGCCATGGACATTCCCCATTCCCCGCTCCCATTCCCCTGCTTTTTGGCACAGCTCGGTGCAGGAGCAGACCCGCACGGCCGTGGACATTCCCCATTCCTGTTCCCATTCCCTGTTTTTTGGCACAGCTCGGTGCGGGAGCAGACCCAAGACAGCCGTGGACATTCCCCATTCCCATTCCCCATTCCCATTCCCGTTTTTTTGGCACAGCTCTGTCCAGGAGCAGACCCACACAGCCGTGGACATTCCCCATTCCCCATTCCCATTCCCCATTCCCCATTCCCATTCCCATTCCCGTTTTTTGGCACAGCTCGGTGCGGGAGCAGACGCACACAGCCATGGACATTCCCCATTCTCCATTCCCCATTCGCCACTCCCATTCCCCATTTCCCATTCCCATTCCTGTTCCCATTCCCGTTTTTTGGCACAGCTCCGTCCGGGAGCAGACCCGCACGGCCGTGGACATTCCCCATTCCCCATTCCCATTCCCGTTCCCATTCCCGTTTTTTTCCTGTTCCCATTCCCGCTTTCCCTCTCAGCTCCGTCCGGGAGCAGACCCGCACGGCCGTGGACATTCCCCATTCCCATTCCCGTTTTTTGGCACAGCTCGGTGCGGGAGCAGACCCGCACGGCCGTGGACATTCCCCATTCCCATTCCCGTTTTTTGGCACAGCTCCGTCCGGGAGCAGACCCGCACGGCCGTGGACATTCCCCATTCCCATTCCCATTCCCGTTTTTTGGCACAGCTCCGTCCGGGAGCAGACCCAAGACGGCCGTGGACATTCCCCATTCCCCATTCCCATTCCCGTTCCCATTCCCGTTTTTTGGCACAGCTCGGTGCGGGAGCAGACCCGCACGGCCGTGGACATTCCCCATTCCCATTCCCGTTCCCATTCCCGTTTTTTTCCTGTTCCCATTCCCGCTTTCCCTCTCAGCTCGGTGCGGGAGCAGACCCGCACGGCCGTGGACATGCGCGTGGGCGTGCACAGCGGCGCCGTGCTGGGCGGCGTGCTGGGCCAGAAGCGCTGGCAGTTCGACGTCTGGTCCACCGACGTCACCGTGGCCAACAAGATGGAGGCGGGCGGCATCCCCGGGTGAGCGCCCAGGTGGCCACGGTGGCCCAGGTGGTGGCCCAGGTGGTGGTCTGGCTAGCCACGGTGGCCCCGGTGACCCTGGTGGTGGCCCAGGTGGTGGCCCCGGTGGCTGCGATGACCCCAGTAACCCCAGTGGCCCAGGTGGTGGTGGTCCAGGTGGCCCTGGTGGCCCAGGTGTCCCAGGTGATGGCCTGGCTAGCCACGGTGGCCCTGGTGACCCCGGTGGTGGCCCCAGTGGCCCAGGTGGTGGCCTGGCTAGCCACAGTGGCCCCACTGACCCCAGTGACCCTGGTGGCCCAGGTGGTTTCCCAGGTGACCCCAGTGGCCCTGGTGGTGGCCTAGGTGGCCACAGTGACCCTGGTGACCCCAGTATTGGCCACAGTGTTGCCAGTGACCCCCGTGGCCAAGGTGGTGGCCCAGACAGTGGCCCAGGTGGCTGCAGTGACCCTGGTGACCCCGGAGGTGGCCCAGGTAGCCCAGGTGGTGGCCTGGCTAGCCACAGTGGCCCTGGTGACCCTGGTGGCCCTGGTGGTGGCTCCGATAACCGTGGTGACCCCAGTGGTGGCCTCAGTGGCCCCGGCAGCCCCGGTGGTGGCCGTGGTGGCCCCAGTGGCCCAGGTGGTGGCCGTGGTAGCTGCAGTGGTCCAGGTGGTGGCCTGGCTAGCCACAGTGGCCCTGGTTGCCCCAGTGGTCGCTGTAGTGGCCGCAGTGGTCCCGGTGGCCCTGGAGGTGACTGTGGTGGCCCCGGCAGCCCCAGTGGTTGCTGTGGTGGCCCCAGAGGTGACGGGGTGACCGCAGTGGCCCCTGAGGTGGCCCCAGTGGTCCCAGAGGTGACGCGGTGGCCCCAGTGGTGGCCGTGGTGGCCCCGGAGGTGACACGGTGGCCCCGGAGGTGACGCGGTGGCCCGCGCAGGCGGGTGCACATCTCGCAGAGCACCGTGGACTGCCTGAAGGGCGAGTTCGAGGTGGAGCCGGGCGAGGGCGGCTCCCGCTGCGACTACCTGAGGGACAAGGGCATCGTCACCTACCTGGTGGTGGTCCCCAAGCAGCCGCTGCGGCACGGCGTCAACGGCGTGGTGAGGGACGGCAACGGGACAGGGGACAGCGCTGGGGACAGGGGGACATGGGGACACGGGGACACAGGGACAGAGCCAGGGACACGGCGTCAACGGCGTGGTGAGGGACGGCAACGGGACAGGGGACAGCGCTGGGGGCAGGGGGACACAGGGACACGGGGACATGGGGACACAGGGACAGAGATGGGGACATGGGGACAAAGCCGGGACATGGGAACATGGCTGGGGACAGGGGGACACAGGGACATGGGGACACAGGGACAGAGATGGGGACACGGGGACACAGGGACACGGGGACACAGGGACAGAGCCAGGGACACGGCGTCAACGGGCGTGGTGAGGGACGGCAACGGGACAGGGGACAGTGCGGGGACAGGGGGACAGCAGTGGGGACAGAGATGGGAACATGGGGACAGAGCCGGGGACAAGGGGACAGCGCTGGGGACAGAGCTGGGGACATGGGGACATTGGTGGGGACACAGGGACAGCGCCCGGGGACACAGGGACACGGGGACATGGAGACAGAGCCAGGACAGGGAGACATGGCTGGGGACAGTGCTGGGGACATGGGGACAGTGGTGGGGACACAGGGACAGCCGGGGACAGGGGGGACACTGGGTGGGGACAGAGCCGGGGACAGGAGGAAGAGCCGGGGACATGGGGACAGTGCCAGGGACATGGTGACAGAGCTGGGGACAGGGGGACAGTGCTGGGGACACGGGGACATGGCTGGGGACATGGGGACAACGCTGGGGACAGGGGGACAGTGCTGGGGACATCACTGGGGGTATGGGGACACTGCTGGGGACATGGGAACACTGGTGGGGACACAGGGACACCGGTGGGGACACGGGGACATCGCTGGGGACACAGGGACATGGCTGAGGACATTGCTGGGACATGGGGACATCGGTGGGGACACGGGACACTGCTGGGGACATTGCTGGGGACACGGGGACACCCATGGAGACCGTGTCCCACTAGACACCGTCACTGTGTCGCCGTGGTGTGGTGAGTGACACTGGTGGCACTGGGGACACTGGCCATGGTGGCACTGGGGGCACCACAGAACCCGTCACCAACCTCACCCCACACCGTGTTGGGTGCCACCAGTGCCACCAGTCCCACTGCCACCACTGCTGCCACCACTGCCACCACTGCCACCACTGCAACCGCTGCCACCACCCAGTGCCACCAGTGCCACCAGTGCCACTGCCACACCAGCAGTGTCACTCACCACACCACGGGGACACAGTGACACGGCGGGACACGGTCACCTCGGGTGCCCCCACTGCCCCCAGCGCCCCCGGCGTCCCCGCTGCCACCCGCGCCGTGCCCTGTCCCCTGTCCCCTGTCCCCTGTCCCCTGCAGAAGCTGTCCCTCACCTCGTCGCACGGCGTGTCCCCCCCGCCGCACAACGGGAGCCTCAGCCCGGAGCGCCCCGCGCCCTCCCCGGAGCCGGACGACGACGACGGAGAGGTACCAGCGCCCCCAGCGCCCCCACCGCCACAGCCCCGCGGCGTCCCCACTGTCCCCAATGTCCCCAGGCCCCCAACCCGTCGTTCCCCAACCCGCGGCGGCGGCTGCGGCTGCGGGACCTGGCGGAGCGCGCTGCGGGCGCGGCGCAGAGCGGGCAGGAGCTGCACCGGCTGCTCAACGCGGCGCTGCTGGAGCGCGAGTCCATCCAGGCGTGAGTGCCCCCCCGTCCCGAGGCCATTCCCGGCCGGAATTCCCGCTGATCCCCGCCCAAATCCAAACCCCGCCAGGCTGAAGGGCAGGAGCACGTTCCGGCTGTCGCTGCGCTTCACCGACCCCGACATGGAGACGCGCTACTCGGTGGAGAAGGAGAAGCAGAGCGGCGCCGCTTTCAGCTGCTCCTGCGTGGTGCTGCTCTTCACCGCGCTGCTGCAGGCCCTCATCGACCCCGGGTGCGCCGGGGACACCGGGGGGACACCGGGGTGGATTCTCCGGGAGTTTGCCGGGCTGGGATTGTTGGGAAAATGGAGGCAGAATGTCCAAAACCGAGACAGAACCCATTTATTTGTGGGAGGAGTGCTAATTCTGAGGGTAGGTTCTTAGGATAAGGCTTAGAATAAGAATAAATTCTTAGAGTAAGTTCTTAGGATAAGTTCTTAGTATAAGTCCTAGAATTGGAATAAGTTCTTAGGGTAAATGCTTAGGATAAGTCCTAGAATTAGAATAAATTCTTAGAATAAGTTCTTAGCATATGTTCTTAGTATAAATCCTAGAATTGGAATAAGTTCTTAGGGTAAATGCTTAGGATAAGTCCTAGAATTAGGATAAGTTGTCAGGATAAGTCCTTAGGAGAAGTTCTTAGTATAAATCCTAGAATTGGAATAAATTCTTAGGGTAAATGCTTAGGATAAGGCTTAGAATTAGAATAAATTCTTAGAATAAGTCTTTAGGAGAAGTTCTTAGTATAAGTCCTAGAATTGGAATAAGTTCTTAGGGTAAATGCTTAGGATAAGTCCTAGAATTAGAATGAATTCTTAGAATAAGTTCTTAGGATAAGTTCTTAGTATAAGTCCTAGAATTGGAATAAGTTCGTAGGGTAAATGCTTAGGATAAGTCCTAGAATTAGGATAAATTGTCAGGATAAGTTCTTAGGATAAGTCCTAGAATTAGAATAAATTCTTAGAATAAGTTCTTAGGGTGAGTTCTTGGAATAGGTTCTAAGGATAAGTCCTAGAATTAGAATAAGTTCTTAGACTAAGTTCTTAGGATAAATTGTTTTTAGGATAAGTCCTAGAATTAAATAAATTGTTAGGATAAGCTCTTACAATAGATCCTAGCATTAGAATAAGTTCTTAGAACAAGTTCCCAGGATAAGTTCTTAGAATGAGTTGTTAGGATAAGTTCTTAGGACAAGTCCCAGAATTAGGCTAAGCTCTTAGGATGCCCTGCTGCTCTTCACCGTGCTGCTGGAGCTGTCACCGACCCCGGGTGTGCTGGGGACACTTGGGGACACCAGGGTGGCACCGGGGTGGGTTCCCCAGGGGCTCCCTGGGGCAGAATTGCTGGGAAAGTGAAGGCAGAGTGCCCAAAAATGAGACAGAACCCATTTATTTGTGACAAGAGTGCTAATTCTGAGGGTAAGTTCTTAAAATAGGTCCTGGAGTTAGGATAAGTTCTTAGAATAAGTTCTTAAGGGTAGATTCTTAGGATGAGTCTTAGAATTGGAATAATTTCCTAGAATAAGTTCTTAGGATAAATTCTTGGGGTAAGTCCTAGAATTAGGATAAATTGTTAGGATAAGTTCTTACAATAAGTCCTAGAATTAAAATGAGTTCATAGGAAAAATTCTTAGGGTACGTTCTTAGGATAAGTTCTTAGAATAAGTCCTAGAATTAGAATAAGTTCTTAGAATGACTTCTTAGATTAAGTTCTTAGGGTAAGTTCTTAGAGTAAGTCCTACAATTGGAATAAGTTCTTAGGATAAGTTCATAGGAAAAGTTCTTAGGGTAAGTTCGTAGGATAAGTCCTTGAATTAGGATAAATTCTTAGGATAAGTTTTTACAATAAATCCTAGAGCTAGAATCAGTTCTTAGAGTAAGTTCCTAGGATAAATTCTTAGAAAACTTCTTAGGATAAGTCCTAGAATTAGAGAAAGTTCTTAGAATAAGTTCCTAGGGTGAGTTCTTGGAATAAGTTCTTGGAATAAGTTCTTAGGATGCGTTCTTAGGATAAGTCCTAGAATTAGGATAAATTGTTAGGATAAGTTCTTACAAAAAGTCCTAGAATTAAAATGAGTTCTTAGAATAAATTTCTGGGATAAGTTCTTAGGATAAGTCCTAGAATTGGAATAGTTTCTTAGGATAAGTTCTTAGGATAAGTTGTTTTTAGGAAAAGTCCTAGAACTAAGATAAATTGTTAGGATAAGCTCTTACTATAGATCCTAGAATTGGAATAAGTTCTTAGAATAAGTTCCCAGAGTAAGTTCTTAGGATAAGTCCTAGAATTAGAATAATTTCTTAGAATAAGTTCTTAGAGTAAGTTCTTAGGATAAGTTCTTAGGGTAAGTCCTAGAATTAGAATAAATTCTTAGAGTAAGTCCTAGAATTGGAATAAGTTCTTAGGAAAAGTCCTAGAATTAGGATAAATTGTTAGGATAAGCTCCTATAAAAAGTCCTGGAATTAAAATAAGTTCTTAGAATAAGTTTCTGGGATAAGTTCTTAGGATAAGTTCTTAGGATAAGTTGTTTTTAGGAAAAGTCCTAGAACTAAGATAAATTGTTAGGATAAGCTCTTACTATAGATCCTAGAATTAGAATAAGTTCTTAGAGTAAGTTCCCAGGGTGAGTTCTTAGGATAAGTTCTTCAGATAAGTCCTAGAATTAGAATAAATTCTTAGAGTAAGTCCTAGATTTAGAATAAATTCCTAGGATGTGTTCTTAGGATAAGTCCTAGAATTAGGACAAATTGTTAGGATAAGTTCTTACAATAAGTCCTAGAATTAAAATAAATTCTTAGAATAAGCTCCTAGGATAAGTTCTTAGGATAAGTCCCAGAATTAGAGAAAGTTTTTAGAATAAGTTCTTAGGATAAGTCCTAGAATTAGGATAAGTTCTTAGAATAGGATAAGTTGTTTTTAGGATAAGTCCTAGAACTAAGATAATTTTTTAGGATAAGCTCTTACAATAGATCCTAGAATTATAATAAATCCTAGGATAAGTCCTAGAATTAGGATAAAGTGTTAGGATCAGTTCTTACAATACATCCTAAAATTAGAATAAGTTCTGAGGATCAGTTCTCAGGAGAAATTCTTAGAATGAGTTCTGAGGACAAATTCTTAGGATAAATCCTAGAATTCGGATAAGTTATTAGGGTAAATTCTTAGAATAAGGCTTTGAATTAGAATAAGTTCTTAGAGTAAGTTCCTAAGACAGGCTGTTTTTAGGATAAATTCTTAGAATAACTTCTAAAATTCGAATAAGTTCTTAGGATGAGTTCCTAGCATAAATTCTTCCCAAAACCCCAAAACTCCCGTCTAGTCTAAACCCCTCCCTTTTAATTTTTAATTTTTTAGAATTCACTTTTTTTTACCCCCCACTCACTTCTTCCACCTTCCAGCACCCAATTTAATTTAATTTAATTTAATTCAGTTTAATTTAATTTAATTCAATTTAATTTATTTTATTTTATTCAATTTAATGTAATTTAATTTAATGTTGTTTTATTTAATTAATTAAATTTAATTGAATTGAATTCAAGGTAATGTTATATAATTAATTTAATTTAATTTAATTTAATTCAGTTTATTGTAATTTAATTGAATGTAATGTTATTTAATTTAATTAATTAAATTTAATTCATTTAATTAATTTAATATAATTTAATGTAATTTAATTTAATTCGGTTTAATGTAATTTAATTTAATGTAATGTTATTTAATTTAATTAATTAAATTTAATTTAATTAAATTCAAGGTAATGTTATATAATTAATTTAATTTAACTTAATTTAATTTAATTTAATTCGGTTTAATGTAATTTAATTTAATGTAATGTTATTTAATTTATATAATTTAATTTAATTTAATTAATGTAATTTAATTTAATTCGGTTTAATGTAATTTAATGTAATGTTATTTAAATTATATAATTTATATAATTTAATTTGATTTAATTTAATTTAATTTAATTTAATTTGATTTAAAGTAATTTAATTTAATGTAATGTTATTTAATTTATATAATTTCTATAATTTGATTTAATTTGATTTAATTTGATTTAATTTAATTTAATTTGATTGGATTAATGAGGCCCCCTGTCCCTGCAGGCTGGTGATGAACTACGTGACGTTCGCGGTGGGCGAGGTGCTGCTGGTGCTGCTGACGCTCTGCTCGCTGGCTGCCGTGTTCCCCCGGGTGACAGCGGGGACATGGGGACATGGGGACAGGGGGACATGGGGACATTGGGGACGTTGGGGAGAATGGGGACACTGGGGACACTGGAGACACTGGGGACATTGGGGACACTGGGGACACTGGGACAGTGGGGACATTGGGGACACTGGGGACACTGGGGACAGTGGGGACATTGGGGACAATGGGGACACTGTGGGGGACATTGAGGACAGTGGGGACACTGTGGGGGACATTGGGGACAGTGGGGACAGTGGGGACATGTGGGGACACTGGGGACATTGGGGACATTGGGGACAGTGGGGACACTGGGGACACTGTGGAGACATTGGGGACGTTGGGGACATTGGGGACAGTGGGGACAGTGGGGGACAGTGGGGACAGTGGGGACATGGGGACACTGGGGGAGAATGGGGACACTGGGGACACTGGGGACACTGGGGACACTGGGGACATTGAGGGCACTGGGGACACTGGGGACAGTAGGGACAGTGGGGACACTGTGGGGACATTTGGGGACGTTGGGGACATTGGGGTCACTGGGGGAGAATGGGACACTGGGGACATTGGGGGCAATGGGGGACATTGGGGACACTGGGGACGTTGGGGACATTGGGGACACTAGGGACAGTGGGGGATGCTAGGGACACTGGGGACATGGGGGCACTGGGGACATGGGGACAGTGGGGACATTGGGGACAGTGGGGGACAGTGGGGACATGGGGACACTGGGGACATTGAGGATATGGGGACATTGAGGACATTGGGGACATTAGGGGTCACTGGCGACACTGGGGACATTGGGGACACTGGGGACACTGTGGAGACATTGGGGACATTAAGGGACATTGGGGACACTGGGGACATTGGGGACAGTGGGTACAGTGGGGACACTGGGAACATTGGGGACACTGGGGACAGTGTGGAGACATTGGGGACATTAGGGGACATTGGGGACACTGGGGACATTGAGGGACAGTGGATACAGTGGGGGACATTGGGGACACTGGGAACATTGGGGACATGGGGACATTGGGGACATTGGGGACACTGGCGACACTGGGGACACTGGGGACACTGTAGGGACACTAGGGGACACTGTGGGGACATTGGGGACATTGGGGACAGTGGGGACACTAGGGACAGTGGGGGATGCTAGGGACACTGGGGACACTGGGGACACGGGACACTGTGGGGACATTGGGGACATTGGGGACAGTGGGGACAATGGGGACATTGGGGACACTGTGGCAACATTGGGGACATCGGGGACACTGGCGACACTGGGGACATTGGGGACACTGTGGGGACATTGGGGACATTGGGGACATTAGACACTGGGGGCACTGGGGACACTCTGGGAACATTTAGGACACCGTAGGAACATCTTGGGGATGCCTTGGGGGCACCTCGGGGACACCTTGGGGTCAATCCCAGTCACACCTCGGGGACACCATGGGGTCAATCCCAGTCACAGCTCGGGGACACCCTGGGGACGTGCCCGTGTCCCCTGTCCCCAGGCCTTCCCGCGGCGGCTGGTGTCCTTCTCCACCTGGATCGACCGCGACTCCAAGGCCACAGAACTCCCTGGGCCATGGCGTCGCCACCATCGCCACCGCCCACGCCCTGACACATGGTGGGCCGCCGCCTCTCGCTCCCCTGTCCCCCCTGTCCCCTGTCCCCGTGTCCCCCTGTCCCCGTGTCCCCGTGTCCCCCTGTCCCCGTGTCCCCGGCCTGGCAGCCGTGGGGACCCTGCTGGCGTGGCCGACGGGGCCACCTCGGGGCAGTGCCTGCCAGGAGCAGCTCGGGTATTGCGGTTGTGTCGCCCTGGTGGCCGCGGTGTCCCCAACTGGGCCACCGTGGGCACCGGGCTGTGGTGGCCAATGGGACCACGGGCTGGTGGCCAATGGGATGTTGGGGACACCACCAGCAGGGTCACCACAGGGCCATGGCTGTGAGGAGTAGCCCAGATATGGCAGCGCCGTCAGCCTGGTGGCCACTGTGTCCCCATGTCCTCAGCTTGGCTACCATGGGGACCATGTGCTGGTGGCCAATGGCAGAACGGGGCCACCATGTGGTGGCTGCGAGGAGAAGCCAAAATACTACAGTCAAGTCACCCTGGTGGCCATGGTGGCCACTGTGTCCCCAACTTGGCTACCATGGGGACCATAGCGTGGTGGCCAGTGGGACAACAGGGCCACTGTGTGGTGGCTCTGAGGAGCAGCTCAAATATTGCGGTTATATCACCCTGGTGGCCACTGTGTCCCCACTGTGACCCCACCCTTGTGTCCCCAGCTTGGCTGCCATGGGGACCATGGGCTGGTGGCCAATGGGATGTCGGGGACACCACCAGCAGGGTCACCACAGGGTCATGGCTGTGAGGAGTAGCCCAGATATGGCAGCTCCATCAGCCTGGTGGCCACGGTGGCCGCCATGTCCCCATGTCCTCAGCTTGGCTACCATGGGGACCATGGGCTGGTGGCCAATGGCAGAATGGGGCCACCATGTGCTGGCTGCGAGGAGCAGCCCAAATATTGCATTTATATCACCCTGGTGGCCACGGTGGCCACTGTGACCCCATGGTGACCCACTCTGATGTCCCCAGCTTGGCTGCCATGGGGACCATGTGCTGATGGCCAATGGGGCCACCATGGGGTGGCCACTGCAAGGAAGAGCCAAAATGTTGCAGCTCCATCAGCCTGGTGGCCACAGTGTCCCCGTGTCCCCAGCTTGGCTACCATGGGGACCATGGGCTGGTGGCCAATGGCAGAACGGGGCCACCATGTGGTGGCTGCAAGTAGCAGCCCAAATATTGCATTTATATCACCCTGGTGGCCACGGTGGCCACGGTGGCCACGGTGACCCCGCGCTGACCCCTCCCCGTGTCCCCAGCTCGGCTGCCGCCGCGCCCGCTGGCCGGTGGCCAACGTGACCGCGGGGCCCCCGCGGGGCGGCGGCTGCGCCGACCAGCCCAAGTGCTACGGGCACAGCGCCCTGCTGGCCCTGGTGGCCACCGTGATGCTGGTCCAGGTGAGCCACATGGTCAAGCTGACCCTCATGGCGCTCATCACGGTGGCCACCGGCGCCCTCAACTTCTCGGCGTGGGAGCCCATCCTGGACCAGTACGACCGGCGGCGTGGCCAGCACGGCTCGTAAGGGACACGGGGACACTGGGGAAACTGGGGACACTGGGACACTGGGGACACTGGGGGTATTGGGGACACTGGGGACACTGGGGACATTAGACACTGGGGACATTGGGGTATTGGGGACAGTGGGGACAGTGGGGACATGGGGACACTGGGGACATAGGGGACATTGGGGACATTGGGGGTATTGGGGACAATGGGGACACTGGGGACATTGGGGACTGTGGGGACATTAGGGACACTGGGGACATTGGGGGTATTGGGGACAATGGAGACACTGGGGGAACACTGGGGGACATTGAGGACACTGGGGACACTGGGGACACTGGGGACACTGGGAGACTGGGGACACTGGGGACGTTAGGGACATTGGGGACAGTGGGGACACTGGGGACATTGGGGACAGTGGGGACATTGGGGACAGTGGGGACACTGGGGAGATTTGGGACAGTGGGGACATTGGGGACATTGGGACTGTGGGGACATTGGGAGAGGGATAGGAGGGGACAGGGGAGGGGACACTGGGACTGTCCCTCGGCTGTGCCCAGGCCGTGCTGGTGCCCCTCCCAAGTACTCGTGACCGCCATGATCCTCGTGGTGACGCTCAGCTTCTACTTCACTTCTCCCGGCACGTGAGTAGTCATGACGCCTCCTCCTCTCTCCTCCTTCCTCCCTCCCTCCTCCTCTTCCTCCTCCTCCTCCTCCCTCCTCTTCCTCCTCCTCCTTCCTCCCTCCTCCTCCCTCCTCCCTCCTCTCTTCCTCCTCCTTCCTTCCTCTTCCTCCTCCTCCTCCTTCCTCCTCCTTCCCTCATCCCTCCTCCTTCCTCTACCTTCCTCCTTCCTCCTCCCTCCTTCCTTCCTCCTCCTCCTCCTTCCTCTTTCTCCTCCTCCTTTCTCTTCATCCTCCTTCCTCCTCCTCCTCTTTCCTTTCCTCTTCCTCCTCCCTCCTCTTTCCTCCTCTTCCTCCTCCCTTCCTTCCTTCCTCTTTTCCTCCTCCTCCTTCCTCTTCCTCCTCCTTCCTCTTCCTCCTCCCTCCACTTCCTCCCCTCCTTTCTCTTCATCCTCCTTCCTCCCTCCTCCTTCCTCCTCCTCCTCCTTTCCTTCCTCTTCCTCCTCCCTCCTCTTCCTCCCTCTTCTCCTCCCTCCTTCCTTCCTTCCTCTTCCTCCCTCCTTCCTCTTCCTCCCTCCCCTCCTCCTTCTCCCTCCTTCCCCCTTTCTCCTCCCTCCTCCTCCTTCCTTCCTTTTTCCTTCTTTTATCCATTCTTTTTCCTTCTCCTTCCTTCCTTTTCCTCCTCCTTCCCTCCTCTCCCTTTTTTTTCCCCCCTCCTTCCCTCCCCTTTTCCTCCACCTTCACTCCATTTTCCTCCACCTTCACTCCCTTTTCCTCCTCTTTCCTCCATTTTCCTTCTCCTTCCCTCCCTTTTCCAGCTCTTTCCTTTCCCTTTTCTTTCCTTTTCCTCCTCTCTTCTCTCTCCTTTTCCCCCTTCCCTTTTCTTCCCTCCCTTTTCCTCCATTTCCCCTTTTTTTATTCATTTTTACTACTCTTTCCTCCAGTTTCCTGCTTTTCTTCCATTTTCCTCATCTTTGCTCCCTAAATCCATTCCCAAATTCCCTAAATCCGTTCCCAAATTCCCTTCCTTTCCCAAATTCCCTGATTCCTTTGAAGTTTCAGGACCCTGGGATTTTTCTCAGGCCCAGCCATGGCACCCACAGAAGAAACCCCTGAAGGGTTTTCCAGCCCCACCAATTCTGGGAATATCCTCATCCCATGATCCCATCCCATTTTCCCCATTTCCCCATTTCCCCATTTTTCCCATTTTCTCATTTTCCCATTTTTCCCATTTTTTGTCCCATTTTCCCCATTTTCTCCCATTTTCTCCCCTGTATCCCATCCCATCCCATCCCATCCCATCCCATCCCATCCCATCCCATCCCATCCCATCCCATCCCATCCCATCCCATCCCATCCCATCCCATCCCATCCCATCCCATCCCATCCCATCCCATCCCATCCCATCCCATCCCATCCCAAATCTTTCCTCCCAACTCTCCCATCCCAGGACTGGAAATTCCCACATTCCCAAAACCCCTGCCTCACATTCCCAGGTGGAGAAGCCGGCCAGGACCCCTTCTCCCCCACATTCCCACATTCCCAATTCCCCGTGTTCCCAGGTGGAGAAGCTGACCCTGACCCTTTCCCCACATTCCCAAATCCCATTCCCAAATCCCGATTCCCCATTCCCAGGTGGAGAAGCTGGCGCGGATGCTGTTCCCCCATTCCCAATTCCCAATTCCCGGTCCCCAGGTGGGAGGAGTTGCCCCTGACCCATTCCCAAATCCCACTCCCACTCCCAGGTGGAGGAGCTGGCCAGGACCCCATTCCCACCTTCCCAAATCCCGCTCCCCCCATTCCCCAAATCCTGATTCCCACTCCCCGGGTGGAGAAGCTGGCCCTGACCCATTCCCCACTCCCACTCCCAGTTCCCAGGTGGAGAAGCTGGCCCTGACCCTTTCCCAAATCCCGCATTCCCAATTCCCGGGTGGAGAAGCTGGCCCTGACCCATTCCCCACCCCACCCCACCCCAGGTGGAGAAGCTGACCCTGACCCCCTTTCCCCCCATTCCCCACCCCCGGTTCCCGGTTCCCAGGTGGAGAAGCTGACCCCTTTCCCCCATTCCCCCATTCCCCCGGTTCCCGGGTTCCCAGGTGGAGAAGCTGACCCTGACCCTTTCCCCCATTCCCCCATTCCCCGTTCCCCGGTTCCCCGGGTGGAGAAGCTGACCCTGACTCTTTCCCCCATTCCCCACTCCCGTTCCCAATTCCCCAGGTGGAGGAGCTGACCCCTTTCCCCCATTCCCATTCCCGGGTTCCCCGGGTTCCCAGGTGGAGGAGCTGACCCCTTTCCCCATTCCCACCCCACCCCACCCCAGGTGGAGGAGCTGACCCCTTTCCCCCATTCCCCACTCCCCGGTTCCCCGGGTTCCCAGGTGGAGAAGCTGACCCCTTTCCCCCTTCCCCAATTCCCGGTTCCCGGTTCCCAGGTGGAGAAGCTGGCGCGGACGCTGTTCCTGTGGAAGATCGACGTGCACGAGCAGAAGGAGCGCGTCTCCGAGATGCGCCGCTGGAACGAGGCGCTGGTGGCCAACATGCTGCCCGAGCACGTGGCCCGGCACTTCCTGGGCTCCAAAAAGCGCGACGAGGTCGGTGTTCCCGCTTTTCTGGCCCAAATTCCAGCTTTTCCAGGCTGTATTCCCGCTTTTCCCACCTCAGAGTTCCCATGCTTCCCGCCCCAGATTCCCCCGCTTTTTCCCCGCCCCAGACTCCTGCTTTTCCAGCCCCAGATTCCCCGCTTTTCCCGCCTCGTATTCCCCGCTTTTTCCCGCCCTCAGATTCTCTGCTTTTTCCAGCCCAGTATTCCCCGCTTTTCTCCCCGCCTCAGATTCCCCGCTTTTCCAGCCCTCAGATTCGCTTATTCCCGCCTCAGATTCCCCCGCCTCCGCCCAGACCCCCGCTTTTCCAGCCCGTATTCCTGCCTTTCCAGCCCCAGATATTCCCGCTTTTGGCGTGCCCGAGATTCCTGCTTTTCCCGCCCATATTCCTGCTTTTCCCGCCCTGTGATCCCTGCTTTTTCCAGCCCAGATTCCCTGCTTTTCCAGCCTCAGATTCCCGCTCGCCCCAGATTCCCCGCTTTTCCAGCCCGTATTCTGCTTTTCCAGCCCAGACTCCTCAGCTTTTCCCGCCCTCGTATTCCTGCTTTTTCCGCCCATATTCCTGCTTTTCTCCGCCCCAGATCCCTGCTTTTTCCCAGCCCCAGATTCCCGCTTTTCCCACCAGATTCCTGCTTTTCTCCCTACCAGAGTTCCTGCTTTTTCCAGCCCAGATTCCCGCTTATTCCTCGCCTCTCAGAGCTCCTCGCCTCGCTCTCAGATTCCCGCTTTTCCCGCCTAGTATTCCTGCTTTTCCCCACTCAGACTCCTGCTTTTCTCCAGCCCCAGATTCCCCGCTTTTTCCACCCCAGATTCCCCGCTTTTCCCAATCAGATTCTTGCTTTTCTGGGTCTGCAGATTCCCGCTTTTTTCCTGCCCGTATTCCCCCGCTTTTCCAGCCCTTCAGACTCCCTGCTTTTCCCGCCCAGATTCCTGCTTTTTCCTGCCCATATTCCCCGCTTTTCCCACCCTGTATTCCCCGCTTTTCCGCCCTCAGACTCCTGCTTTTCCAGCCCTCAGATTCCCGCTTTTTCCCCGCCAGACTCCTCGCTTTTCTCCCGCCCAGATTCCTGCTTTTCTCCCGACGTGATTCCTGCTTTTTCCCCACCAGATTCCCTGCATTTCAGGGCCATATTTCCACATTTCCCGGGTCAGATGCCTCTTGTTTCCTGCCTCGTGATTCCCCCTCATTTCTGGGTGGTATTCCTGATTTCTGGGTGGTATTCCTGCATTTCTGGGCTGTATTCCCACTTTTCTCCGGGTCAGATTCCCATGTTTTCGGCTCAGATTCCCGGATTTCTGCGGTATTCCCCGCTTTTCCAGGCTGTATTCCCCGCTTTTCCAGGTCAGATTCCATCCTTTCCATGATCGTGATTCCCCATCGCTTTCCCGGCCATATTCCCGGAATTTCCAGGCTGTATTCCCATGTTTCCAGGCTGTATTCCCACATTTCCAGGCTGTATTCCCATGCTTCCGGGCTGTATTCCCAAGTTTCTGGGCTGTATTCCTGCATTTCCAGGCGGTATTCCCACATTTTCAGGCCTTATTCCCACATTTCTGCGCCATATTCCTGCATTTCCGAGCCAGAATTCCGGGAAGGAATTTCGGGATCCAGGGGCTTCGCTGGGAATTTGGGACTCCAGGAAGGGTCTCCCTTCGCTTTTCCATCCCCAAATTCCATAAAAATCCCTCGGGATGGATCCTGAGTGTCCTGGATCCCAGAATCCCGGAATGGTTTGGGATGGGATCCGTGGACCTTAAATCCCATCCTATTCCAATCCCGCTATCCCAGGCTGATCCAAGATTTCCTTGGACACTCCCAGGGATCCAGAGCAGCCGGGAAACCCTTGGAAAACCCCCTTGGATGGGAATTCCCAGATTCCCAGTGAGATCCAGGGCTCTGGAAGGACCCAGAATTTAGGGAAGGAATTTTCCCTGGGAATTTCCTGGGAACTGGGGATTTAATTCTTAACGATCAACATTTTACAACCAATAATCGAGTACCAATAATCAATAACCAATAACCGACTGATAATGATTTGTGATCCATGGGGACATTCCCGGCAATCCTGGGGATTGGGATTGGATCCATCCCCATCCCGACTCCTCTCCAGGAAGGAATTTCAGGAATTTAATGGGAATTCGGGACTCCAGGAAGGGTCTCCCTTCCCTTTTCCATCCCCGAATTCCATAAAAATCCCTCAGGGTGGGTCCCGAGCGTCCTGGATCCCAGAATCCCGGGAATTCTTTGGGATGGGATCCGTGGATTTAAAAAACCAACACTCCACACCCAGTAACCAATTACCAATAACCGATAACTGATAACCGATAACCAATAACCGATAGCTGATAACTGATAATCGATAACCAATAATCGATAACCGATAACCAATAACTGATAGCCAATAACCAATAACCGATAATTGATAACTGATAACCGATAACCAGTAATCAATAACCGATAACCAATAACTGATAACCAATAACCGATAGCAAATAACCGATAACCGATAACTGATAAACAGTAACCGATAACTGATAATCGATAACCAGTAATCAATAACCGATAACCAATAACTGATAACCAATAACCAATAACAGATAACCGATAACTGATAACCAATAACTGATAACCGATAACCAATAATCGATAACCAATAACCAATAACTTATAACTGATAACCAATAACCGATAACCAATAACTGATAACCGATAACCAATAACCGATAACCAATAACCGATAACCAATAACCGATAACTGATAACCAATAATCAATAACTGATAATCGATAACCAATAACTGATAACTGATAACCGAAAACTGATAACCGATAACCGATAACCAATAACCGATAACCAATAACCGATAACTGATAACCAATAATCAATAACTGATAATCGATAACCAATAACTGATAACTGATAACTGATAACCGATAACTGATAACCGATAACCAATAACTGATAACTGATAACCGATAACTGATAACCGATAACCAATAACCGATAACTGATAACCAATAATCAATAACTGATAACCGATAACCAATAACTGATAACTGATAACTGATAACCGATAACCGATAACAGATAACCAATAACCAATAACCAATAACCAATAACCGATAACTGCTAACCAATAATCAATAACCGATAACCGATAACCGCCCGCCCGTCCTGGGGGCGGGGCGCGTTCCCGGCGTTCCCGAGTTCCGGAATTCATTGCAGGAGCTGTACAGCCAGTCGTACGAGGAGATCGGGGTGATGTTCGCCTCGCTGCCCAACTTCGCCGATTTCTACACCGAGGAGAGCATCAACAACGGCGGCATCGAGTGCCTGCGCTTCCTCAACGAGATCATCTCCGACTTCGACGGCGTGAGCAGCGGGAGCAGCGGGGATATAGCGGGGATAGCGGGAATGTCGGGGATAGCGGGAATAGCGGGAATAACGGGGATAATGGGAAGAGCGGGGATAATGGGAATAGCAGGAGAGGGACAGGAAGGGAATGGGAGTGGGATTGGGATGGGGATGGGAATGGGAATGGGGATGGGGATGGGGATGGGAATGGGAATGATGGGGATGGGGATGGGGATGGGGATGGGGATGGGGATGGGGATGGGAGGGAACAGGAACAAGTGTTGGAAGGGGAATTGCAATGGGAATGGGAATGGGGAATGGGAGCAGGAATGGGAGTGGGAATGGGAATGGGGACGGGAATGGGAGCAGGAGTGAGAACGGGAATGGGAGTGGAATGGGAACAGGAGCAGGAATGGGAATGATAGGAATGGGAATGGGAATGGGAATGGGAATGGGAGTGAGAAGAGGAACAAGTGTTGGAAGGGGAATGGGAGTGGGAATGTGAATGGGAATGGGGATGGGAATGGGAATGGGAATGGGAATGGGAATGGGAATGGGAATGGGAATGGGAATGGGAATGGGAAATGGGAATGGGGATGGGAGTGGGAATGGGAAATGGGAATGGGGATGGGAAATGGGAATGGGGATGGGAGCAGGAATGGAAATGGGAATGGGGATGGGAATGGGAATGGGAATGTGAATGGGAGTGGGAATGGGAATGGGAGCAGGAATGGGAACGGGAACGGAAATGGGAATTGGGATAGGAATAGGAATGGGAATGGGAATGTGAATGGGAGTGGGAATGGGAATGGGCATGAGGATGGGGATGGGAATGGGAGCAGGAATGGGGATGGGGATGGGAATGGGAGCAGGAATGGGAACGGGAATGGGAATGGGGATAGGAATGGGCATGGGAATCGGGATGGGAATGGGGATGTGAGTGGAAATGGGAATGGGAGCAGGAATGAGAATGGGAATGGGAATGGGAATGGGAATGGGAATAGGAACGGGAGTGGGAATGAGAACAGGAATGGGGTTCCTGGCTGGAGTGGGAACATCCAGGTGGGATCACAGCTGAAATCACAGGGAATGTCCTGGTGGGAATGGGCACATCCAGGTGGGATCACACTGGGAATCATGGGAGTATCCTGGTGGGAATCACAGGGAATGTCCAGGTGGAATCAGGGAATCAGACTGGGAACCAGACTGGGCATTGTGGGAAATATCCAATCAGGAGTCACGGGCAATAAATATCCAGGTGGGATCACACCGGGAATCACGGGGAATATCCAGGTGGGATTGGGAATATCCAGGTGGGATCACAGGAGGAATAACTGGGAATATCCAGGTGGGATCGTACTGGGAATAATTGGAAATACCCAGGTGAAATCACACAGGGAATAATGGGAATATCCAGGTGAAATCACACCAGGAATAATTGAGAATATCCAGGTGAAATCACACAGGGAATCATGGGAATATCCAGGTGAAATCACACCAGGAATAACTGGGAATATCCAGGTGGGATCACACCAGGAATAACTGGGAATGTCCAGGAGAAATCACACCTGGAATCATGGGAATATCCAGGTGGCATGGGGAATATCCAGGTGGAATCACAGCAGGAGTAATTGGGAACACCCAGGTGGGATCAGACTGGGAATCATGGGGAATGTCCAGGTGGGCTCACAGCAGGAGTAATTGGGAACACCCAGGTGGGATCAGACTGGGAATCATGGGGAATGTCCAGGTGGGCTCACAGCAGGAATAACTGGGAACACCCAGGTGGGATCGCTGGGATCCCCCGGCCGTTCCCGGCGTTCCCGCGGCGATCCCGGTTTTTGTCGTGCGCAGCTGCTGGACGAGCCCCAGTTCCGCTGCATCACCAAGATCAAGACCATCGGCAGCACCTACATGGCCGCCTCGGGGGTCACGCCCGACGCCGGCGCCAACGGGTTCGGAGCCGTGGTGAGCGCGGGGCCCGGCCCCGGGCACGCCTGGGACGGGCGGATCGCTCCCTTCCTCCTTGTCCCCGTCCCCGTGTGCCATCCCCGTGTGCCATCCCCGTGTGCCATCCCCGTGTGCCATCCCCGTGTCCCATCCCCGTGTCCCATGCTCGTGTCCCCAAATCCCCATATCCCATCTCCATATTCTCTGTCTCACCTCCATCTCCATCTCCGTGTCCCATCTCTATGTCCATGTGCCATTCCCAAATCCATGTCCCGTCTCCATCTCCATGTCCCAATCCCTGTGTCCCATCTCCATGTCCCATCTCTCTCCATGCCCCATTTCCATGTCCCATCTCCCATCCCCAAATCTCATGTCCCATTTCCAAATTCCATCCCCATGTCCCATCTCCCATCCCCAAATCCCATCTCCTTATCTCATCTCCATGTCCCATTTCCATGTCACAATCCCCATGTCCCATCTCCATGTCCCATCCCCATGTCCCATCTCCGTGTCCCACCTCCATCCCTGTGTCCCATCTCCGTGTCCCACCTCCATCCCCATGTCCCATCTCCGTGTCCTACCTCCATCCCCATGTCCCATCTCCAAATCCCATTTCCATCCCATCCCCATCTCCCATCTCCAAATCCCATCTCCATGTCCCATCCCCATGTCTCACCCTCGTGTCCCATCTCCATGTCCCATGTCTGTGTCCCATATCTGTGTCCCCAAATTCATGTCCCATCTCCAATCCCCAAATCCCATTTCCTTATCCCATCTCCATGTCCTATCTCCCCGTCCCACCTCCTTCTCCAAATCCCATCCCCATGTCCCATATACATGTTCCATCATCATCTCCAAATCCCATCTCCATGTTCTATCTCCGTGTCCCATATCCATGTCCATTCCTCAAATCCCATCCCCATGTCCCATCCCCATGTCCCATCCCCATCTCCCATCCCCAAATCCCATCCTCATATCCCATCTCCATGTCCCATCCCTATATTCCATCTCTATTCCCAAGTCTCATCCCCAAATCCCATCCCCAAATCCCGTCTTGTGTCCATCTCCCTGTCCCATCCCCAAATTCCATCCCCAAATCCCATCCACATCTCCCATCCCTAAATCCCATCCACATCTCCCATCCCTAAATCCCATCCCCAAATCCCATCCTCATATCCCATCTTTGTGTCCCATCCCCGTATCCCACCCCCAAATCTCCTCCTCAAATACCATCCCGAAATCCCATCTGTGTGTCTATCTCCCTGTCCCATCCCCAAATCCCATCCCTAAATCCCATCCACATCTCCCATCCCCAAATCCCATCTGTGTGTCCATCTCCCTGCCCCATCCCCAAATCACGTCCCCAAATCCCATCTCCATCTCCCAAATCACATCTGTGTGTCTATCTCCCTGTCCCATCCCCAAATCCCATCCCCCAAATCCCATCCCCAAATCCCATCCCCATCTCCCACGCCCCGCCCCGGCCGCCCCGTCCCCGCCGGGCAGGGCGCGATTCCCGGGAATTCCGAGCAGAAGGAGCCGCGGTCGGAGCGGGAGCGCTGGCAGCACCTGGCCGACCTGGCCGACTTCGCGCTGGCCATGAAGGTGACGCTGATGAACATCAACTACCAGTCCTTCAACAACTTCATGCTGCGCATCGGCAAGTCCGGGGAGCGCCGGGAGCTCCGGGAATTCCGGCGCGGCCCCGGCGCGATCCGTGCGTTTTCCCCGTTCCCCGGGCAGGGATGAACAAGGGCGCGGTGCTGGCCGGCGTCATCGGGGCGCGCAAGCCCCACTACGACATCTGGGGCAACACGGTCAACGTGGCCAGCAGGATGGAGTCCACCGGAGTCATGGGCAACATCCAGGTGGGAACGGCGGGAATGGGTGGCCAGGTGGGGTAATCCAGCTGGGAATAATTGGGAATGAGTCTCCAGGTGGGATCACCCAGCTGGGAATAATTGGGAATGAGTGGCCAGGTGGGATCACACTGGCAATCATGGGGAATATCCAGGTGGGATCACCCAGCTGGGAATAATTGGGAATGAGTGGCCAGGTGGGATCACCCAGCTGGGAATAATTGGGAATGAGTCTCCAGGTGGGATCGCCCAACTGGGAATGGCGGGAATGGGTGGCCAGGTGGGATCACCCAACTGGGAATAATTGGGAATATCCAAGTGAGATCACACTGACAATCATGGGGAATATCCAGGCGGGATCACCCAACTGGGAATAATTGGGAATGAGTGGCCAGGTGGGATCACACTGGCAATCATGGGGAATATCCAGGTGGGATCACCCAGCTGGGAATAATTGGGAATGAGTGGCCAGGTGGGATCACCCAGCTGGGAATAATTGGGAATGAGTCTCCAGGTGGGATCGCCCAACTGGGAATGGCGGGAGTTGGGTGGCCAGGTGGGATAATCCAGGTGGGAATAATTGGGAATATCGAAGTGGGATCACACTGGCAATCATGGGGAATATCCAGGCGGGATCACCCAACTGGGAATGATTGGGAATGAGTGGCCAGGTGGGATCACACTGGCAATCATGGGGAATATCCAGGTGGGATCACCCAGCTGGGAATAATTGGGAATGAGTGGCCAAGTGGGATCACCCAGCTGGGAATAATTGGGAATGAGTCTCCAGGTGGGATCACCCAGCTGGGAATAATTGGGAATGAGTCTCCAGGTGGGATAATCCATCTGGGAATAATTGGGAATATCCAAGTGAGATCACACTGACAATCATGGGGAATATCCAGGTGGGATCACCCAACTGGGAATAATTGGGAATATCCAAGTGGGATCACACTGGCAATCATGGGCAATATCCAGGCGGGATCACCCAACTGGGAATAATTGGGAATGAGTGGCCAGGCGGGATCACCCAGCTGGGAATAATTGGGAATGAGTCTCCAGGTGGGATCGCCCAGCTGGGAATGGGTGGGAATGAGTGTCCAGGTGGGATCACCCAACTGGGAATGGCGGGAATGGGTGGCCAGGTGGGATAATCCAGCTGGGAATAATTGGGAATATCCAAGTGGGATCACACTGGCAATCATGGGGAATATCCAGGTGGAATCAACCAATGGGAATAATTGGGAATGAGTGGCCAGGTGGGATCACCCAGCTGGGAATAATTGGGAATGAGTCTCTAGGTGGGATCGCCCAACTGGGAGTGGCGGGAATGGGTGGCCAGGTGGGATAATCCATCTGGGAATAATTGGGAATATCCAGGTGGGATCATCCAGCTGGGAATGGTTGGGAATGTCCAGATGGGATCACCCAGCCAGGAATAATCGGGTATATCCAGGTGGGATCACCCCTGGAATCTTGGGAATATCCAGGTGGAATCAACCAATGGGGAATGGTTGGGAATGAGTGTCCAGGTGGAATCACCCGACTGGGAATAATCAGGAATATCCAGGTGGGATTATCCCAGGAGTCTTGAGAATATCCAGGTGGGATGGGGAATGTCCAGGTAGGGTCACATTTGGAGTCATGGGGAACATCTATGTGGGATCACCCAGCTGGGAATGGTCAAGAATGAATGTCCAGGTGGGATCACCAAACTGGGGATAATCAGGAATATCCAGGTGGAATCACACCAGGAATCATGGGGAACGTTCTGGTGGGCTTGCCAAACTGGGAATGGCAGGAATGTCCAGGTGGGATCACTCCACTGGGAATGGTCAGGAATGAGTGTCCAGATTGGATCACAGTGGCAGTCATGGGGAACATCCAGGTCTGATCACCCAAATGAGAATCTTGGGAATAAATGTCCAGGTGGGATCACTCTGCTGGGAATAATCGGGAATATCCAAGTGGGATCACACTGGCAATCATGGGGAATATCCAGGAGGGATCACCCAACTGGGACTAATTGGGAATGAGTGGCCAGGTGGAATCACCCAACTGGGAATAACCAGGAATATCCAGGTGGGATCATCCCAAGAGTTTTGGGAATATCCAGATGGGATCATGCCAGGGCTTCACTGGGAATCTCAGGGCTCCAGGAAGGGTCTCTCTTCCTTTTTTCCTCCCTTTTCCATCCCCAACTTCCGTAAAAATCCCTCGGGATGGATCCTGAGTTTCCTGGATCCCAGAATCCCAGAATGGTTTGGATGGGATCCATAGACCGTCAACCCCATCCCATTCCAAACCTGCTATCCCAGGGTGATCCAAATCCACCCTTGGACGCTCCCAGGGATTCTCTGGGAATTCCAGCCCGGCCAGGAATTCCTTCCCAAGCTCCCCTTTCCCAGTGGGAGCCATTCCCTGGCTCCTGCCCCTCCAGCCCTTTCCCAAATCCCAGCTCTCCTTTCCCCTCTGCAAAAGGCTCCGAGGATTCCCTGGATCCTGCCCTGATCCAGCTGCACATTCCCGGCTCTCCCAGCCTGGGGCTGGATCCATCCCCATCCCAACACATCTCTGGGAAGGAATTTTGGGATCCAGGGCCTTCACTGGGAATTTGGGACTCCAGGAAGGGTCTTCCTTCCCTTTTCCATCCATGAATTCCGTAAAAATCCCTGGGGATGAATCCTGAGTGTCCTGGATCCCAGAATCCTGGAATGGTTTGGGGTAGGATCCATGGACCGTCAATCCCATCCCACTCCAACCCCGCCATCCCTGGATTTTCCAGCCTTTCCTTGGACACTCCCAACGATCCAGGAATTCTCTGCCAATCCCATCCCATCCCTTCCCTGCCCTGCCAAGAATTTTCCTTCTCCCTGGAAATTTTCCACCAGCAGCTGCAATCCAACCATTTCTCCGACCTCTTCCCGCTTTTCCCCACATCCCACACCAAGGAAAAATTCCCCAGATTCCCGATTTTCCCGGGCAGGTGGTGGAGGAGACGCAGCAGATCCTGAAGGAATACGGATTCCGCTTCGTGCGGCGCGGCGCCGTCTACGTCAAGGGCAAAGGGGAGCTCCTGACTTTTTTCCTGAAGGGCCGGGAAAAACCGGGATCATTCCTCGGAGCCGCCGCCGTGCCCCTGCCCCACCAGGTGCTGGAAAATTCCTGAGGATTCCTCGGGAATATCCGCCGGGATCCGCAACCCATCCCCTCCTTCCCGGAGGATTTTTGGGGTTTTTTTGGAGTGGGGCAGGTGTGGATTTTGTGGAAAGGCGGATCCGGGTTTTTTGGTTTTTTTCCCGGGATTTTCCGCCGCGGGAATGCCGGACTTGGAGCGGTGGCAGCGGTTCCAAGAGATCCAAACTCAGGGATGGTTGGGAAGACTCAATGGGAGCAAATCTGGGATTTGCCGGAAAATTCCTCCCGAATTCCTCCCGGAGCGCGGCAGGGAGGAGCTGGGAGAGCTCGGATCCGGATCCGGCTTGGATTTGGGGAAGGACGGGAGTTGTGCGGTCCAGATCCATAAATTTTATCGGAGAAATGAAGGATTTTTGTTTGTGCCCCGTGGCCGGGATTGGGGTTGGGATCAGGGTTGGGATCGAGGTTGGGATCAGGGTTGGGATCAGGATTGGGATCAGCATCGGGGTCAGGATTGTGATCAGGATCAGGAGTGAGATTGGGATCAAGATTGGGATCAGAACTGGAATTGGAATTGGGATCAGGATCAGGATCGGGATCTGGATCAGGATTGGGATTGAGATTGGGACTGGAACAAGATCAAGATTAGAATTGGGATCTGGATTGGGACTGGATCAGGATTGGGATCATGATTGAGGTCAGATTTGGGATCAGGATCAGGAGTGGGATTGGGATCAGGATTAGGATCAGAATCGGGATTGGGATCAGGATCGGGATTGGGATTGTGATAGGAGTCTGGATCAGGATCAGGATTGGGATCAAGGCAGGGATTGGGATCAGGATGGAGATTTGTATCGGGATTGGGATTTGTATCCAGATTGGGATTGGGGTTGTGATCAGGACGGGGATCTGGATTCGGATTGGAGCCAGGATTGGGACTGGGATGGGGATTGGGATCTGACCTAGATCGGGATCAGGATCAGGATCTGGTTTGGGGTCAGAATCGGGATTGGGATCAGGATTGGGATCGGGATTGAGATCAGGATGAGGATCAGAGTCACAGTTGGGATCCAGATTGGGATTGGTGACACCAGGAATGTTGCCTGTGGCATTCCCAGGGTTGGGATCAGCTCCAACAGGATCAGTGGAATTCCAAAGGCTCATTCCCGATTCCCAGCCTGGATTCTTCCCTAACAGGAAGGGCTCCAGCACTTTTCCAAGGGGATTTTGGACTGGGAGGGATCCTGGAATGGTTTGCATGGGAAGGGACCCAAAATCCCATTCCATGGGCAGGGACATATTCCAAATTTTCCTTGGATTCTCCCAGGGATCCAGGGACTCTCTGGGTGTTCCAGCCCAGCTGGAATTTGGAGTTTTTTTTAGGATCACCAGGATACCCTGGGATAAGCCAGGAATTCCTTCCCAAATCCCATTTTCCCCTTCTCCAGGGAATTCCCTCCATTCCCGGCTCTCCCAGCCTGGGATTGGATCCATCTCCATCCCGACTCCTCTCCGGGAAGGATTTTCAGGAATTCACTGGGAATTCAGGACTCCAGGAAGGGTGTCCCTTCCCTTTTCCATCCCCAAATTCCACAAAAATACCTGGGGATGGGCCCTGAGTGTCCTGGATCCCAGAATCCCGGAATGGTTTGGGATGGGATCCATGGATTTTAAATCCCATCCCATTCCAATCCCACAATCCCAGGGTGCTCCAGGATTTCCTTGGACACTCCCATGGATTCAGGGATTCTCTGAGAATTCTTTTCCAGTCTCTCCCCATCCTCCCAGGCAGGAATTCCTTCCCAAAATCTCACCCCACTCCCTCCTTTTCCTGTGGGAATCCATTCCCTGTGCCCTCCATTCCCTCATCCCAAATATTCCCCCCCACCCATTCCCAACCTTTGGGTTCATCCCCAATTCCCATTTTTTCCCCGTCACCGCCTCCTCCGAACGCTCTCATCCATATTATTTTTTATTTCTTTGGGAATTTTCCATCCCTCCTTTACAATATTTTACAGGATCCCACCCTTCCAAAAATTCCCAATCGGGATCCATCCCATTCCAGGAATCCCTAAGTGGGAATTCCACCCTCATTCCCACCCGGAATCCCGGGATTTTTATTTCTTATTTTTTTTTAATTAGGAAGGATTAAGCGCTAAGGGGACACTACAGGGGGTGCGCGAATCCCGTGGGATTTTCCTGGTTTCTTTCCTGGATTTTTCCCGTTTTTCCCCGGGATTTTCCTGGTTTTTTTTTTCCCGGATTTTCCCGGTTTTCCCATCACTGCCCATCCTTGGAAAAGCTTTTCCCGATGGCGTTCTTGAAGAGCGTCACCAGCGGCGTCCGGATCCTCTCCGGGCTCATGAAACCCCCGTAGCGTTTCTCCTTCTGGGAATTCCACGGGAATTTCGGGAATTCCTCCTCTTCCTCCTCTTCTTCCGACGGCTCTTCCCGCCGGAATTCCAACTGGGAATTCTCCGCCGATTCCTCCTCGGCCCCATTGGGATAAACCTTGACCGGCCTCCTCTTGCGCCCGACGGGTTTTCCCCATCGGAAGTGCTCCATGGAATACGAGCGCTTCCCGTCTTTTCCCGCCTCTTCCGAGCGCCGGGAAAAGGGAATTCCGGGATCGCTCCCGGCTCCCTCTTCCCGTTTCCTCATCCCGGCGTCGCTGCTGTTTTTCCGGCCGAACTGGTTCCAGCGGAAATGGCTCATCACGTACCGGCGGAGGCTCTCGGAGAGCGGCTGGAATTGCCCGTTCCCGGGAAAGAGCGGAGATTCCAAGGAAAGCTGGGCCCGGCACGATCCCGCGCAGGCCTGGAACGAGGCGGGAAAAAGGGAATTCCGGGGATGGAATTCCCAATTTTTTTTTAATTTTTTTTTTTTTTTTGGGGCGTTCAAGATTGTTTGGGAATGGGGGATTGGGGAAGATCTGGAAGCGGCGATCCCGCGAAAATCCCCATGTTTGGGAGTTTTCGGGAAAAAGTAAGGAACGGGAATTTTGGGGTGGAATTCCCATTTTTTGGGATGCTCAGAACAATTTGGGAATGGGGGATTGGGGAGCCTCTGGAAGTGGCATTCCCGTGAAAATTCCCGTGTTTGGGAGTTTTAGAGAAAATGCAAGGAATGGGCATTCCGTCCCGGAATTTTCGGGATGTTCGACATCACTTGGGAATGAGGGATTGGGGAGTGTCTGGAAGCGGAAAATTTTGGGAGAATCCCATGTGGGATAATGAAAGTAATGGAAATTCTGGGGTGGAATTTCCATTTTTCGGGGTGTTTAGAACAACTTGGGAATCGGGGATTGGGGAAGATCTGGAAGCGGCGTTCCCGCGAAAATCCCCGTGTTTGGGAGTTTTTGGAAAACGCAAGGAATGGGAATTTTGGGGTGGAATTCCCATTTTTTGGGATGCTCACAATCATTTGGGAATGGGGGATTGGGGAGTGTCTGAAAGAGGAAAAATTTGGGACAATTCCATGTGGGATAACGAAAGAAATGGAAATTCTGGGGTGGAATTTACATTTTTCGGGGTGTTTAGAACAATTTGGGAATGGGGGATTGGGGAAGATCTGGAAGCGGCGTTCCCGCGAAAATCCCCGTGTTTGGGAGTTTTCGGGAAAACGTAAGGAACGGGAATTTTGGGATGGAATTCCCATTTTTTGGGATGCTCAGAACAATTTGGGAATGGGGGATTGGGGAGCCTCTGGAAGTGGCGTTCCCGTGAAAATTCCCATGTTTGGGAGTTTTCGAGAAAACGCAAGGAATGGGAATTCCATCCCGGAATTTTCGGGGTGTTCAACATCATTTGGGAATGAGGGATTAGGGAGTGTCTGGAAGTGGAAAATTTTGGGAGAATCCCATTTGGGGAGGGATTTGGGAATTTACAAATTTGGGAATTCCTTGAAAAACACAAGGAACAGGAATTCCAGGATGGAATTCCCATTTTTTTTGGGAATGCTCAGAATCATTTGGGAATGGGGGATTTGGGAACCTCTGGAAACGGCGTTCCCACAAAAATTCCCATGTTTGGGAGTTTTCGAGAAAACGCAAGGAATGGGAATTCCAGGATGGAATTCCCAATTTTAGGGATGGTCAGGATCATTTGGGAATGAGGAATTCGGGACCCTCTGGAAGCGGAAAAATTTTGGGAAAATCCCATGTGGGATAACAAAAGGAATGGGAATTCCGGGATTAAATTCCCACTTTTCGGGATGTCCGGGATCATTTGGGAATGAGGGATTCAGGATTTGCTGGAAGCAGAAAAATTTTGGGAAAATCCCATGTGGGAGAGGTTCCAAATTTTGGAATTCCCAGGAATAACGAAACAAATAGGAATTCCGGGATGGAATTCCCATTTTTTTGGGGATGCTCAGAATCATTTGGGAATGGGGAACTGGGGAGCCTCTGGAAGCGGCGTTCCCACAAAAATTCCCGTGTTTGGGAATTCTCAGGAATAGCAAAAGGAATGGGAATTCCATCCCGGAATTTTCGGGATTTTCGGGATCGTTTGGGAATGAGGGATTTGGGGCCCTTTGGAAGAGGAAAAATTTTGGGAAAATCCCACGTGGGATAACGAAAGGAATGGGAATTCGGGATGGAATTCCCACTTTTTAGGATGGTCGGGATCATTTGGGAATGAGGAATTTGGGACCCTCTGGAAACGGCGTTCACACAAAAATTCCCATCTTTAGGAGTTTTCTGGAAAACGTAAGGAACGGGAATTCCGGAATGGAATTCCCACTTTTCGGGATGTCCGGGATCGTTTGGGAATGAGGGATTTGGGAGTGTCTGGAAGTGGAAAATTTCGGGAGAATCCTGTGTGGGGAGGGATTTGGGAATTTACAAATTTGGGAATTCCTTGGAAAAACACAAGGAACAGGAATTCCA
>CM067565.1:1734053-1784053 GCA_034336665.1 Luscinia megarhynchos | reverse complement strand
GAAAATTCCCAAGCCCCACCCGCTTCCATCCCTTCCCTTTCCCGCATTCCCAGCCCTCCTCCCGCATTCCCAATTCCCAGGATTTACCAGAACTCCGGCCTCGCTGCCCGGATCCCGGCACCTGGAATTCTCCCGGCACGGGTCGGAAGCTCCCACGGAATTCCAAAGGATCAGCCCCAGCACCACGGGAAGAATTCCCGACCCCATCCCGGCCGGAAAAACGGGATCACGCCGGGAGCCGAGAGCAGGAAAACCGGGAAGGGACTGTGGGAAAAATCCCCCCAAAAATTGGTTGTTAATGTCCGAAAATTCCACAATTCCTTTGGGATTCATCTTCTATCCCTGTGCCTCAGTTTCCCTCTGGAAAAAATCCCATTTTCCGGGATTTGGATAAATTTTCCATAATACCCTGTAGAATTCTTATTTTTCCAGAGGGAAAATGAGGCACGGGAAAAGGGAAGGGAATCCCTGATTCCGCCTCTGCCCCAGCTCAAAAAACCCAAAATTTGGGAAAAAATTCCCTCCTGGACATTCCCAGATTGGAGAAAAATGGGAATTTTAATGGGAAAATGGGAGGAATTTTTCCAGAGGGAAACTGAGGCACAGGAAAAGGGAGGGAATTCCTGGATTCGCTACTTTTAACCTTTAAAAATGGGGGAAAATTCCCTCCTGAACATTCCTAGATTTTGGAAAATTTCCTTCTTTTTAATGTGAAAATGATCCTAATCCTGGAAAACGGGAGGGATTTTTCTGAAGGGAAACTGAGGCACGGGATTTTTCCAGAACCGGGAATTTTCATGAGAAATTTTTTCCTTATTTTAAACGGATACCTTTCCCTTTTCCTGTGCCTCAGTTTCCCTCTGGAAAATTCCCTCTCATTTCCCGGGATTGGGATAAATTTCCCGTAATTCCCTGTAAAATTCCCGTTTTCCCACAGGGAAACTGAGGCACGGGAAAAGGGAAGGGGATCCCTGGATCCGCCTCTGTTACGGCTCAAAAACTCCAAAATTTGGGAAAAAATTCCATCCTGAACATTCCCAGATTTGGGGAGAAAATTTGGATTCTAAATGGGAAAATGGGAGGGATTTTTCCAGAGGGAAACTGAGGCACGGGAAAATGGAGGGAATTCCTGGATTCGCCTCTTTTACCCTCCAAAATGGGAAAAAATTCCCTCCTGAGCATTCCCAGATTTGAGAAATTTTCCTTCTATTTAATGGGAAAATGATCCCAATCCCAGAAATCGGGAGGGATTTTTCAGGAGGGAAACTGAGGCACGGGATTTTCCAGAATGGGGAATTCTCATGAGGGAATTTTTCTTTTTTTTTTTTTAAATGGATCCCTTTTCCGTGCCTCAGTTTCCCTCTGGAAAAATCCCTTCATTTTTCGGTATTTGGAGTTGGGATAAATTTCAAATAATTCCCTGTAAAATTCCCGTTTTTCCAGAGGGAAACTGAGGCACGGGAAAAGGGGAGGGAACTCCTGGATCCGCCTCTGCCCCAGCTCAAAAATTCCAAAATTTGGGAAAAAATTCCCTCCTGGACATTCCCAGATTTGGGGAGAAAATTTAGATTTTAAATGGGAAAAAGGGAGGAATTTTTCCAGAGGGAAACTGAGGCACAGGAAAATGGAGGGAATTCCTGGATTCGCCTCTTTTACCCTCCAAGAAAGGGGGAAAATTCCTCCTGAGCATTCCCAGATTTGAGAAATTTTCCTTCTTTTTAATGTGAAAATGATCCCGATCCCAGAAAACGGGAGGGATTTTTCTAAAGGGAAACTGAGGCACGGGATTTTTCCAGAATCAGGAATTTTCATGAGGAAATTTTTCCTTATTTTAAATGGATACCTTTCCCTTTTCCCGTGCCTCAGTTTCCCTCTGGAAAATTCCCTCCCATTTCCCGGGATTGGGATAAATTTCCCATAATTCCCTGTAAAATTCCCGTTTTTTCACAGGGAAACTGAGGCACGGGAAAAGGGAAGAGGATCCCTGGATCCGCCTCTGTTCCGGCTCAAAAATTCCAAAATTTGGGAAAAAATTCCATCCTGAACATTCCCAGATTTGGGGAGAAGAACTTGGATTTTAAATGGGAAAATGGGAGGGATTTTTCCAGAGGGAAACTGAGGCACAGGAAAAGGGAGGGAATTCCTGGATTCGCCTCTTTTACCCTCCAAAATGGGAAAAAATTCCCTCCTGAGCATTCCCAGATTTGGGAAATTTTTCCTTCTTTTTAATGGGAAAATGATCCCGATCCCAGAAAACGGGAGGGATTTTACTGGAGGGAAACTGAGGCACGGGATTTTCCCAGAACAGGGAATTCTCATGAGGGAATTTTTCCTTTTTTTTTTTAATGGATCCCTTTTCCGAGCCTCAGTTTCCCTCTGGAAAAATCCCTTAATTTTTCGGTATTTGGAATGGGATAAATTTCCCATAATTCCCTGTAAAATTCCCGTTTTTCCAGAGGGAAACTGAGGCACGGGAAAAGGGGAGGGAATTCCTGGATCCGCCTCTGTCCTGGCTCAAAAATTCCAAAATTTGGGAAAAAATTCCCTCCTGGACATTCCCAGATTTGGGGAGAAAATTTAGATTTTAAATGGGAAAAAGGGAGGAATTTTTCCAGAGGGAAACTGAGGCACAGGAAAATGGAGGGAATTCCTGGATTCGCCTCTTTTACCCTCCCAAAATGGGGAAAAACTCCCTCCTGAACATTCCCAGATTTTGGAAATTTTTCCTGCTTTTTAATGGGAAAATGATCCCAATCCCAGAAAACAGGAGGGATTTTTCCAGAGGGAAACTGAGGCACGGGATTTTCCCAGAACAGGGAATTCTCAGGAGGGAATTTTCCCTTTTATTTAGTGGATCCCATTCCCGTGTCTCAGTCTCCCTCTGGAAAAAATCCCTCCATCTCTCGGGATTTGGAATTTGGATAAATTTCAAATAATTCCCTGTAAAATTCCCGTTTTTCCACAGGGAAACTGAGGCACGGGAAAAGGGAAGGGGATCCCCGGATCCGCCTCGATCCTGGTTCAAAAAACCAAAATTTGGGAAAAAATTCCCTCCTGGACATTCCCAGATTTGGGAAATATGGGATTTTTAAATGGGAAAATGGGAGGGATTTTCCAAGGGGAAACTGAGGCACGGGAAAAAGGAGGGAATTCCTGGATTTGCCTCTCTTATCCTCCAAAAAATGGGGGGAAATTCCATCCTGAACATTCCCAGATTTTGGAAAATTTCCTGTTTTTTAATGTGAAAATGATCCTGATCCCAGAAAACGGGAGGGATTTTTTAGGAGGGAAACTGAGGCACGGGATTTTTCCAGAGCGGGGAATTCTCATGGGGACATTTTTCCTTTTTTTTAGTGGATCCCCTTCCCTTTCTCGTGCCTCAGTTTCCCTCTGGAAAAAAAATTCCCTCTCATTTCTCGGTATTGGGATAAATTTCAAATAATTCCCTGTAAAATTTCCGTTTTTCCAGAGGGAAACTGAGGCACGGGAAAAGGGACGGGGATCCCTGGATCCGCCTCGATCCTGGTTCAAAAACCCAAAATTTGGGAAAAAATTCCCTTCTGGACATTCTCAGATTTGGGGAGAAAAATGGGAATTTTAATGGGAAAACGGGAGGGATTTTTTCCAGAGGGAAACTGAGGCACAGGAAAATGGAGGGAATTCCTGGATTTGCAACTTTTCTGCTCTAAAATTTGGGAAAAATTCCATCCTGGATAATCCCAAATTTGGGAAATTTTCCCTCTCATTAATGGGAAATTGATCCCAATCCGGGATAACGAGAGGGATTTCTCCAGAGGGAAACTGAGGCACGGGATTTTTCCCAACGCTTGGATTGCTGGAGGGGATTGTTCCAGATTTTTAAAACGATTCCCTCCCTTTTCCCGTGCCTCAGTTTCCCTCTGGAAAATTGGGAAATTTTTAGGGAATTTTGGGAAATTTATCCCAATTCAAAACCCGAGGAATGGGAGGGATTTTTCCAGAAGAAAACTGAGGTAGGGAAAGGAATCCCTAAAAAAAATTGGGAAGAATTCCCTCCTGAGCGTTGCCAGATTTGGGAAAATCCTGTGCCTCAGTTTCCCTCTGGAAAAATCCGTCCCATTTTCCCATTTAAAAAAAAAATCTAATTTTTCTCGAATTTGGGAATGACCAGGAGGGAATTTTTTCCCAAATATTGGAGGGGAAGGGAGGCGGATCCAGGAATTCCCTTCCCTTTTTCCGTGCCTCAGTTTCCCTCTGGAAAAACGGGAATTTTACAGGGAATTATGGAAAATTTATCTCAATCCCGGGAAATGGGAGGGAATTTTCCAGAGGGAAACTGAGGCACGGGAAAGGGATCTCTAAAAAAAAATTGGAAAAATTCCCTCTGGAACATTCTCAGATCTGGGAAAATCCCGTGCCTCAGTTTCCCTCCTAAAAAATCCCTCCCGTTTTCTGGGATCGGGATCATTTTCCCATTAAAAAGAAGGAAAAATTTCCCAAATCTGGGAATGTTCAGGATGGAATTTTTTCCCCATTTTTGGAGGGTAGAAGAGGCGAATCCAGGAATTCCCTCCCTTTTCCTGTGCCTCAGTTTCCCTCTGGAAAAAATCCCTCTCGTTTTCCCATTAAAATTCCCGGTTTTCTACCCAAATCTGAGAATGTCCAGGAGGGAATTTTTTCCCAAATTTTGGTTTTTTGAACCAGGATCGAGGCGCATCCAGGGATCCCCGTCCCTTTTCCCGTGCCTCAGTTTCCCTCTGGAAAAAAATGGGAATTTTACAGGGAGTTATGGGAAATTTATCCCAACTCCAAACCCGGGAAATGGGAGGGATTTTTCCAGAGGGAAAAACTGAGGTAGCAAAAGGGATCCACTAAAAAAAAAAAAAAATAATTTGGAAAAATTCCCTCCTGACCATTCTCAGATTTGGGAAAATCCCGTGCCTCAGTTTCCCTCTGGAAAATCCCTCCCGTTTTCTGGGATTGGGATCATTTTCCCATTAAAAATCCCATTTTCGCCCAAATCTGGGAATGTCCAGGATGGAATTTTTCCCATTTTTGGAGGGTAGAAGAGGCGAATCCAAGAATTCCCTCTGTTTACCGTGCCTCAGTTTCCCTCTGGAAAAATCCCTCCCGTTTCCCGGGATTTGGATCGGGATAATTTCCCCTTCATTCCCTATAAAATTCCCATTTTTTTTCTAAGATGAGAAATCCCGGGAAAGTCCAGGTCGGGAATTTTTTCCCGGATGGAGAAAAATTCCTGGATTTTAATTTTTTTAAAATTTTTTTTTTCGGTTCTCCCTGCCCCTCCCCGCGGGAAAAATCTGGGATTTGCAGAGGGAAACCCTCCTGGGAATGCTGGAATTTACCCGGGAATAACATTTTCTGGGATTGGGATAATTTTCCCCTAAAAAAAAATCCCATTTTTCCCAATTATGTAGATAAAAAGGAGGGAAATTTCCCCAATTTTTGGAGTAGGGAAAAGAGGCGGATCCAGGAATTCCCTCAATTTTCCTGTGCCTCAGTTTCCCTCTGGAAAAATCCCTCCCTTTTTCCCATTCAAATTCCCATTTTTCTCCCCAAATCTGGGAATGTCCAGGAGGGAATTTTTTCCCAAATTTTGGTTTTTTGAGCCGGGACAGAGGCGGATCCATGGATCCCCGTCCCTTTTCCCGTGCCTCAGTTTCCCTCTGGAAAAACGGGAATTTTACGGGAAATTGTGGGAAATTTATCCCAACTCCAAACCCGGGAAATGGAGGGATTTTTCCAGAGGGAAACTAAGTCTCGGAAAAGGAAAAATAAAAAATAAAAACAGGAGTGAGGAGGGGGAGAAAGAATTGAATTCCCTTGGGAAAAATCAGAGGAAAAAAATTTATTTTGTTTGTCCCCCCTCCCTTCCACGGGGAAAAAAATCTGGGATTTTCAGAGGGAAAATTTGGATTTTTGTGGGATTTACCTGGGAATGGGATCCCTGCTGCTCCTTCCTGGATTTTTATTTTTTTTCTTTTTTTTCCTGGAGCGTTTCCAGGGCGGCTCTGGCTGCGCTCGGCTCTTCCCGAGGTTTTTATATCCCGAGGGAAGGAGGGGCCGGCGGGGGAAAACCGGGACGGATCCCGGCGGGAACAAAGGGACCGGGATTAGCGGGGCCGGGAAAGTTTTCCAGGATGGATTTGGGAGCTGGGACAGGCTGGGAAATAAAAACGAAAATTTCCCCGAGGGAATCCAGGGAAAGGTGGGAATTTGTGGGGCTGGGATGGGGTGGGAACAAAAATCCGCCCCAAATTTATCCCAAATCCGTCCCAAATCCTAAATCCCAAATCCATCGCAAACCCAAATTCCCAAATCCTAAACCCAAATTCCCAAATCCTAAACCCCAAATCCGTCTCAAATCCCAAATTTATCTCAAATTTACCCCAAATTTATCCCAAATTTATCCTAAATCCATTCTAAACCCATCCCAAATCCAAACCCAAATCCTAAACCCGAATTCCAAAATCCTAAACCCCAAATCCGTCTCAAATCCCAAATTTATCCCAAATGTATCCCAAACACATCCCAAATCCAAATCCTAAACCCGAATTCCCAAATCCTAAACCCCAAATCCGTCTCAAATCCCAAATTTATCCCAAATTCATCCCAAATTTACCCCAAATTTATCCCAAATTTATCCTAAATCCATTCCAAACCCATCCCAAATCCAAACCCAAATCCTAAACCCAAATTTCCAAATCCTAAACCCCAAATCCGTCTCAAATCCCAAATTTATCCCAAATTTATCCCAAATTTATCCCAAATCCATTCCAAACCCATCCCAAACCCAAACCCAAATTCCGAAATCCTAAACCCAAAATCTTAAATCCTAAATACCAAATCCTAAATCCCAAATCCATCTCAAATCCCAAATTTATCCCAAATTCATCCCAAATCCCAACCCTATCCCTAACACCATACCAAAATTCTTTCCCATTTTTTTTCCCCCAAATCCATCCCAAATTTATCCCAAATCCATCCCTGAACAGTTTCCATCCTTCTGAACTCCATCCCAAATCCCAAATCCCAAATCCATCCCCAAAACCATTCCCATCTCTCAGATTCTTCCCAAATCCATCCCAAATCCATCCCAAATCCTATATCCCATATCCCATATCCCATACCCACCTCAAATCCCAACCCCATCCCAAATCCAACCAAAATTTATCCCAAATCCCAAACCCATTCCAAATCCATCCCTAAAACCATTCCCATCTCCAAAATTCTTCCCAAATCTCTCCCTATTTTTTCCCAAATCCATCCCAAACCCCAAAACCATCCCAAATCCTAAATCCATCCCTGAGCAATTCTCATCCATCCCAACCCTATCTGAAATCCATCCCAAACTTTTCCTAAATCCATCCCAAATTCCCAAATCCATCCCAAATTCCTCCAAATCCCAAACCAAATCCCAAATCCCACATCCCAAATCCCAAATCCCCAATCCCAAATCCCAATTCAGATCCCATCCCAAATCAAATCCCAAATCCCAAAGCCATCCCAAATCCCAAACCCCAAACTCATCCCAAGTCCCTCCCAAATCCCAAATCCATTCCAAATCCCAAATCCATCCCAACTCCCAATCCATCTCAAACCAAATCCCAAATCCCCTCCAAATCCCAAATCCCAAACCAAATCCCAAACCCATCCCATCCCTAATCCCAAATCCCAGATCCCAAACCCATCCCAAACCAAATCCCAAATCCCAAACCCCTGATCCTGAATCCCAAATCCCATCCCAAGCCAAACACCAAATCTTAAATCCCAAATCCCAAACCCATCCCACATCCCAAATCCCAAACTCCAAATCCATCCCAAATCCCAAACCCATCTCAAACCAAATCCCAAATCCCCTCCAAATCCCAAACCAAATCCCAAATCCCAAACCCATCCCACATCCCAAATCCCAAATCCCAGACTAAATTCCAAACCCATCCCAAATCCCAAATCCCAAATCCCAGATCCCAAACCCCAAATCCATCCCAAATCCCCCACTCATCCCAAATCCCAAATCCCAAACCCCTGATCCTGAATACCAAATCCCATCCCAAATCCCAAATCCCAAATACCAAATCCCAAATCCCAAATCCCAAATCCCAAATCCCAAATTCCAAACCTATCCCACATCCCAAATCCCAGACCCCAGATCCCAAACCCATCCCAGATCCCAAATTCCAAACCCCCGATCCTGAATCCCAAATCCCATCCCAAACCAAATACTAAATCCCAAATCCCAAACCCCAAACCCCAAACCCATCCCAAATCCCAAATCCCAAATTCCAAACCTATCCCACATCCCAGATCCCAGATCCCAGATCCCAGATCCCAAATCCTAGATCCGAAACTCCAAATCCATCTCAAACCCCAAATTCAAACCCATCCCAAATCCCAAATCCCAAATCCCAGATCCCAAACCCCAAATCCCAAATCCCAAACCCCAAATCCACCCCAAATCCCCCACTCATCCCAAATCCCAAATCCCAAACCCCTGATCCTGAATACCAAATCCCATCCCACATCCCAAATCCCAGACCCCAGATCCCAAACCCATCCCAAATCCCAAATCCCAAATTCCCAAACCCATCCCAAATCCCAAATCCCAAATCCCAAACCTATCCCACATCCCAAATCCCAGACCCCAGATCCCAAACCCATCCCAGATCCCAAATTCCCAAACCCCTGATCCTGAATCCCAAATCCCATCCCAAACCAAATACTAAATCCCAAATCCCAAATCTCAAATCCCAAACCCATCCCAAACCCCAAATCCCAAATCCCAAACCCATTCCACATCCCAGATCCCAGATCCCAGATCCCAAACCCATCCCAAATCCCAAATCCCAAATCCCAAACCCATCCCAGATCCCAGATCCCAAACCCCCAAATCCCAACCCCCAAACCCCAAACCCCAACCCCAAACCCCTCCCTCCCTCCCTTCCCGGCGATTTTTCCTCTCCAGGATCTATTTTTGGGAATTTTACGGCCCCGCCCGGGGCGATGATTCCCACTTGAATCCCTCGTCCGTCTTCATTCCCGACTTTTATTGGGATAACGGGAAATCCGCTTAGGGCCGCGATGGATGAGCCCCGGCCGGAACGCGAATCCCATGGAAATCCGGAAATTTCCACCCCGGGATTTCTGCCCTTATGGAAGATCCTTTTTCACCCCCAAAAAATCATGGAAATCTTGGAATTCCGGCATTTTTAAGGTTGGGAATTAAGGAATTTTTTTCCTGTTGGGAATTGTGGATTTTAATTTTTTTTTTTTTTTTTCCGGGTTTGTGGATTTAAGGTTGGGAATAATTTTTTTGGGGTTTGGGAAATCTGTGGTTTGGATTCCTGGAATTCCCAGGGATTTGTGGGATGAGTTTGAGGGGATTGGGAATCCTGTTGGGAATGGGGATTCTTTTTCCGTGGAGGGAAAATTCCCGGGATTTTTGTGGGGTTTGTGGGTGTAGGGAGATGTCAGGGTGGGAAAAATGGAGGGGGGGAAAGGAAAAAAATGGGAGAAAATGGGGAAAACAGGGAAAAACGGGGAAAAAACAGGAAAAAAAACAGGGAAAAAACAGGGAAAAAATGGGAGAAAATGGGGAAAAACAGGGAAAAACGGGAAAAAACAGGAAAAAAAAACCAGGGAAAACCCAGGGAAAAACAGGAAAAATCAGGGAAAATGGGAGAAAATAGAAAAAAATGGGAAAGGGAAAAGTGTGAGAAAATGGGAAAAATGGGAAAAAGGGAAAAAATGGGGAAAAGGAAAAATGGAGGAAAAATGGGGGGAAATGGGGAAAAACAGGAAAAAAAGGGGAAAAAACAGGAAAAAAACCAAGGAAAAACAGGGAAAAACAGGAAAAATCAGGGAAAATGGGAGAAAATAGAAAAAATGGGAAAGGGAAAAGTGTGAGAAAATGGGAAAAATGGGAGAAAGGGGAAAAAATGGGGAAAAGGAAAAATGGAGAAAAATGGGGGGAAAAAAATGGAGAAAAATGGGGGGAAATGGGAAAACAGGGAAAAACGGGGAAAAAACAGGAAAAAAAAACCAGGGGAAACCCAGGGGAAAACAGGAAAAATCAGGGAAAATGGGAGAAAATAGAAAAAATGGGAAAGGGAAAAGTGTGAGAAAATGGGAAAAATGGGAGAAAGGGAAAAAATGGGGGAAAAAAAATGGAGAAAAATGGGGGGAAATGGGGAAAAACAGGGAAAAAAGGGGAAAAAACAGGAAAAAAACCAGGGAAAAACAGGGAAAAGACAGGGAAAAAAACAGGGAAAAAACAGGGGAAAAACCAGGGAAAAACCAGGGAAAAAACAGGGAAAAACAGGAAAAATCAGGGAAAATGGGAGAAAATAGAAAAAGTGGGAAAGGGAAAAGTGTGAGAAAATGGGAAAAATGGGAGAAAGGAAAAAAAATGGGGAAAAGGGAAAAAATGTGGAAAAAACAGGAAGAAATAGGGAAAATGGGAAAAAATGGGAAAACCAAGAAAAATGGCAAAAAAAGGAGAAAATGGGGAGGAAATAAAAAACCAGGAAAAAATGGGGTAAAATTGGGGAAAAACAGTAAAAAACAGGGAAGATGTGGAAAAATGGGAAAAAGACAGGAAAAATGGAAAAAATCAGGAAAAATGGGAAAAAACTGGGGAAGATTCAGGAAAAAAACAGGGCAAAGGGGAGAAAATGGGAGAAGAGAGAACAATGGGAGAAAAATGGAGAAAAAACAAGAGAAATGGGAAAAAAACTGGAAAAAATGGGAAAAAATGGGGAAAAATTTAAGAAACCAGGAAAAACAGGAAGAATGGGGAAAAGAAAAATTGGGGGAAAAACAGGAAAAAATGGGAAAAAAATGGGGAAAAAAGGGGAAAAGCAGGATGAAACAGGAACAATGGGAAAAAATAGGGGAAACCAGGAAAAAACAGGAAAAATGGGGGAAATGTGGAAAAAACTGGGGAAAAACATGAAAAATGAAAAAAAGGAAAACAGGAAAAATTGGAAAATCAGGAAAATGGGAAAAACAGGGAAAAAAAAGGGGAAAAACAGGAAAAATGGGAAAATAAAACTGGGAAAAACAGGAAAAAAGGGGAAAAATGAGGAAAAACAGGATGAAACGGAATAATGGGGAAAAACAGGGGAAACCAGGAAAAAACAGGAAAAATGGGGGAAATGTGGAAAAAAACTGGGGAAAAACATGAAAAAACAGGAAAAAACAGGAAAAGTGGGAGAAAGGAAAAGAGGAAAAAATTGAAAAATCAGGAAAAATGGGAAAAAACAGGAAAAAAGGGGAAAACAGGGAAAAAAGGGAAAAACAGGAAAAATGGGGGAAAATGGGAAAATAAAACTGGGGAAAAACAGGAAAAAATGGAGAAAAGTGGGAAAAACTGGGGGAAAAGCAGGAAAAATCAATAAAATAATTCCCACTGGCAGGAATCTCTTTCAAGTCTAATCGATCCCGAGATGATCCATGATTTATAGGAAATCAAGTTTGGAAAATTGGGATTTTTCCAGCTGGAAAAAACCTCGGGATTATTTTTCCTGCAAGGGATTTTATCAACTCATCCCATTCCAGGCGCAGGGAGGTTTTTCCATGACCGTCATTCCCGGAAATTCGGGATGTGCCGCCCGTTCCCGGCCGGATCGGGTTCCTGTCCCACGCAATTCCTGCCCTTTCCCGATTTATCCGGGAGCGGGATCGCATCTGGGTGCGAATGAGATCCGGGGCTGGGTGTGAAAATCGCGGGAGGGCTCAAATCCCACAAATCCGTCAGAGACGGAGATGCGGGAAGAGCACAAAAAAAAAAAAAAAATTTGGGATTGTCTGGGGGTTTTTTTGGGATTTCGGGTTCCAATTCGAAGTTTTCCGGGGATTTTTCCAGCCTTAAATCCTATTTTAATAAATCAGCAATTCCAGGTTTTAATAAATCCACGATTCCCGAACTTAAAACTTCTTAAAATTCCAAGATTTCCATGATTTTTTGGGGAAAAAAAAGAGCTGCCGAGGCATCAAAATCTATGAGAAAAACCAGGGTGGAAAACGCCCAAGGTTCCCAAATTTTCACAATCCGGGTTTGGGATTTCCGTGTCCTGACTCAGATCCTGCTTCCAACTCAAAAATCTGGGAATTTCCAGGAAATCATCAGTGGGAAAAGGAAATCTAAAGTTTCTGAATTCCAGGGAATCCCGGATCCTGCTCCAATCCAGGGATCCGATCCCAGCCCAGCCCAAATCCCTGGATGCAGAAATTCCACGGGATTTTTGGGAATTCCCAGCTGGAGATTTCTCAGGAAGGATTGGGATCGAGGATCCTGGGATTCCGGGAATTCCGGTGGGATTTGGGATGGAGTGGGAAAAGGAGAAGGTGCAAAGCAGGAGAGAGGTGGAATCCCAGAATCCTGGAATTCGGAAGAATTTGGGATGGGATTCATGGATCTTCAATCCCATCCCAACCCCACCATCCCGGGATGTTCCAAACTTTCCTTGGATGCTGCCAGGGATTCTCTGGGAATTCCAGCCCAGCCGGGAATTCCTTCCCAAATCCCGTTTCCCCTTTTCCCAGGGAATTCCCTCCATTCCCGGCTCTCCCAGCCTGGCATTGGATCCATCCCGACTCCTCTCTGGGAAGGAATTTTGGGATCCAGGGGCTTCACTGGGAATTCGGGACTCCAGGAAGGGTCTCCCTTCCCTTTTCCATCCCCAAATTCCATAAAAATCCCTCGGGGATGGATCCTGAGCGTCCTGGATTCCAGAATCCCAGAATGGTTTGGGATGGGATCCATGGATTTTAAATCCCATCCCATTCCAATCCCATCATCCCAAGTTTTTTCCAACCTTTCCTTGGACACTCCCATGGATCCAGGGATTCTCTGGGAATCCTTTTCCAGCCCCTCCCCACCCTCCCAGCCAGGAATTCCATCCCAAAATCCCGATAGATCTCCCCTTTCCCAGCGGGAATTCCATTCCCCGGCTCCTCTCCTCCCATCCCTCCCCCAAATCCCGGTTCTCCCGGAGATCCCAAATTTCCTCGGATCCTTCCCTTTCCCAACATTCCCACCTCTCCCTCTTTGGGATGAACCCCTCTAAAAAACCCCCGGAACAATCCCAACCAAACCCCAAAATTTTCTCAAATCCCGAATTTCCCCCATCTCCATCTTCCCTAAATCCCAACTCCGTCCACCCCGACCGAGCCGAGCTTTATCTCCATCAAAAAACCAGGAACACTTTCCCGTTTTTTTTTTTTTTTTTGTGTTTTTTTTTGTGCCGGGGGGACGTCGGGCGCTCCCCCTTTTCCAGAGCCGTCTCCGCCTCTGACGCCAAAGCTCGGGATGAGCTCGGATGGTCCGGAGGGTTTTATTATTCCCGAGAATAATGAGCCGATGGAAAATCAAAGGGAACGCAGCTCGGGGAGGAGCGGAGGTCAAATCCATTTAGGAGCCGGGAAGTGGCTCTGGAGTGGCTCGGATAAAGAGCTCCGGATGGAGCCGGCTCCGAGGAAATGGAAAAAAATAAAAATAAATAAAAATAAAATTTAAAAAAATAAAAAAACGGGAATGGGAGCGGCGAGGGCTCGGTGGAAAAAGGCGGATAATGGATTCGATGAAAGGGAAAACGTCGATCCCGGACAATGGCGGGGAGATGGGTGGGAGTTAATGGAGAGCTCCGAAAAACCTCTGGAAAAATCTCCGGGCTGTCCCCCCCCGAAAAAAAGAGGGATTTGGGGATTTGGGGTTTGGGGTCAGAATTCCTGTTTTTTTTTTTTCCTTCTTGCTCCTTCTGTTCCTTCTTGTTTCTGGTGGAATTTCTGGGAATGGCTGAAATGGGATTTGGAATGTTGGGAGGGATCGGATCCATGGAATTTTTGGGAATGGTTGGAATGGGATTGGGAACACTGAGGGCAGGGTTTATCCATGGAATTTTGGGAATGGCTGGAATGGGATTGGGAACACTGAGGGGAGGGTTTATCCATGGAATTTTTGGGAATGGCTGAAACGGGATTTGGAATGTTGGGAGGGATCGGATCCATGGAATTTTTGGGAATGGCTGAAATGGGATTTGGAATGTTGGGAGGGATCTGATCCATGGAATTTTAGGGAATGGCTGAAATGGGATTTGGAATGTTGGGAGGGATCGGATCCACGGAATTTTTGGGAATGGTTGGAATGGGATCTGGAACACTGAGGGCAGAGTTTATCCATAGAATTTTTGGGAATGGCTGGAATGGGATCAGGAATGTTGAGAGGGATCTGACCCACAGAATTTTTGGGAGTGGCTGGAATGGGATTGGGAACACTGAAAGGAGGGTTTATCCATGGAATTTTTGGGAATGGCTGAAACGGGATTTGGAATGTTGGGAGGGATCTGATCCATGGAATTTTTGGGAATGGCTGAAATGGGATTTGGAATGTTGGGAGGGATCGGATCCACGGAATTTTAGGGAATGGCTGAAATGGGATTTGGAATGTTGGGAGGGATCGGATCCATGGAATTTTTGGGAATGGCTGAAATGGGATTTGGAATGTTGGGAGGGATCGGATGCATGGAATTTTAGGGAATGGCTGGAATGGGATTGGGAACACTGAAGGGAGGGTTTATCCATGGAATTTTAGGGAATGGCTGGAATGGGATCAGGAATGTTGAGAGGGATCTGACCCACAGAATTTTTGGGAATGGTTGGAATGGGATCTGGAACACTGAGGGCAGGGTTCATCCATGGAATTTTTGGGAATGGCTGGAATAGGATCGGGAATATTGAGGGGGACGTTGATCCATGGAATTTTTGGGAATGGCTGGAATGGGATCAGGAACATTGAGGGGAGGGTCCCTCCCATCCCAGAATTCCAGGATTTTTCCTGAAGGGGAAAACCCAAAACCCAAGCGGTTTTGGCGTCAGAATTCCTGATTTTTTCATTTTTGTTGCTGGTGGAATTCCTGGGAATGGCTGGAATGGGATGAGAAATGTTGAGGGGAGGGTCCAATCCATCCCAGAATTCCAGGATTTTTCGGGATTCCAGGCCGTGTCCCACCCAAAAAAAGGTGGATCATGGATTGGCCGGAAGGAAAACACGGATCAGATCCTGGACAAGATGGAAGGGAGTTAATGGAGAGTTCTGGGATCGGACACGGAGAGGATCCGGAAAAACCTCTGGAAAAATCTCTGGACCATCCCCAAAAAAAGAGGGATTTGGGGATTTGGGGTCAGAATTCCTGATTTTTTCCCTTCTTGTCCCTTCTTTATCTTCTTGTTTTTGGTGGAATTCCTGGGAAAGGCTGGAGGGGAAACGGGGAATGTCGAGGAGGGGTTTGATCCATGGAATTTTAGGGAATGGCTGGAATGGGATCGGGAATATTGAGGGGAGGGTCCAACTCGTTCCAGGATTCCAGGATTTTTCCTGAAGAGGAAAATTCAGAATTCCTGATTTTTTTCATTCTTGTTGCTGGTGGGATTTTTGGGAATGGCTGGAATGGGATCGGGAATATTGAGGGGGAGGTTGATCCATGGAATTTTTGGGAATGGCTGGAATGGGATTTGGAACGTTGAGGGGAGGGTTCAACCCATCCCAGAATTTCCAGGATTTTTTGGGATTCCAGGCCGTGCCCCACCTCCCATCCCCCAATTCCAGTACGAATCCACAGAATTCCTGTTTCTTTCCAAAGGAAAAAAAATCAGGCATTTCTGGGATTTCTGGGATTTCTGGGATTTCTGGGATTTCTGGGTTTTCTGGGATTTCTGGAATCCTTTTCCCAAGCTGCTGGGAAAGGACAGAAACATCGGATCCGTGAAAAATTCTTTTGGGAATTTCAAGGAGACGGGAAGAACATCCCGACAAAAATAAACCGGGAATAACGAATCAATTGTGGGGAAAAAAATTCCATGGATTTGGGAAGTCCGAAATCCAGGACACAGAAGTTGGGGTGATGCTGAAATCCCGGGATTTGGGGTGATCCAAGCCCATGGAATTCCTGGAGCTGTGCCAGGGGTGGATCCGTTTGGAATTTTTTGGGAAAAGATTCCTGATCCAGAGGGTGTCGGGATCCTGAAGAGCTCCCCAGGGAATGGCGACATTCCCAAAGTTTCCGGAGCTCCAGGAATGTTTGGAAAACTCTCCCAGGGACTAGGGTGGGAATTTTGGGATGGATATTCCACGATTTCCATCTCCTGGCCACGATCTCCCTCTGCGCCCATTCCCAGGAATGTTGTAATCCCGGGAACGGATGGAATAATTCCCAAAAATCTCCACTCCCAATCCCGAACATCCAGGAACTCCCAACCCCTTCCCCAAATTCCCAGAGCCGGGAAATTCCATGGGAAAAGTTCTGCTGCAGGAATTTTATTGAGGGAGGGGGGAAAAAAAATCCCGCAGAATTCCGGGAATTCCCAGGGACGAGATTCCGCAGCTTCCCAGGAAAAATTTCGGGAGCTGGATCGGAGCAAATCCCTGTCCCTGGCAGGACGTGAGGATGCGGCGCCTCGGAATTCCGGGATTTTTCCCAAGGATTTTTCCCAAGGATTTTTCAGTAGAAGACTTTTTTCCAGGTAGGCGTTGAGGAAGATCCCGGTGGGATCCAGCTTCTCCCGGATGGCGCAGAATTTCGGGAATGCCGGGAACATCTTCTCCAGGTCCTTCCGGGTGCAGCTGTGAGCCTGGATTGGGATCGTTTTCCACTTTTTTTCCCAAATTTGGGAATGCCCCAGAAGGAATTTTCCCCAGTTTTTTCCCCCTCCTCGTGCCACAGTTTCCTTCTGGAAAATCCCTCCCATTTTCTGGGATTGGCTGAGGCAGGGGAAAATGGAGGGAATTCCCCTCCTGGATATTCCCAGATTTGGGGAAAAATGGGATATTTAAATTGGAAAATTATCCCAATCCCTGAAAATGGGAGGGATTTTTCCGAAGGGAAACTGAGGCATGGGAAAAGGGAGAGAATTCCTGGATCCGTCTCTTTTTCCTGCTCCAAAATTTGGGAAAATATTCCCTCCTGAACATTCCCAGATCTGCAAATTCTCCTAAGCCTCGGTTTCCCTCCTGGAAAAATCCCTCCCATTTTCCAGGATTGGGATAGTTTTCCATTAAAAAAAAATCCCATTTTCCCCTAAACCTGGGAATGTTCAGGAGGGAATTTTTTCCCAAATTTTGGAGGAGAAAAGGCAGATCCGGGCACTCCATTCCCTTTCTTGTGCCTCAGTTTCCCTCTGGAAAAATCCCTCCCATTTTCTGGGATTAAGCTGGGATCATTTTCCCATAATTTCCAATAGAATTCCCATTTTTCCACAGGGAAACTGAGGCACAGGGAAAAGGGAAGGGGATCCCTGGATCTGCCTCTGTCCTGGCTCAAAAAAATCCAAAATTTGGGAAAAAAATCCCTCCTGGATATTCTCAGATTTGGATAAAAATGGGAATTTGAATGGGAAAATGAGAAGGATTTTTCCAGAGGGAAACTGAGGCACGGAATACTCTCAGATCTGGGAATTTTTCCCCAAATTTTGGACCAGAAAAAGAAGAGGATCCAGGAGTTCCCTTCCCTTTTCCCTTGCCTCAGTTTCCCTCTGGAAAATCCCTCCCATTTCCCGGGATCGGGATAAATTTCCCATAATTCCTGTAGAATTCCCATTTTTCCACAGGAAAACTGGGGCACGGGAAAAGGGGAGGGAATTCCTGGATCCGCCTCTGTCCCTGCTCAAAAACTCCAAAATTTGGGAAAAAATTCCCTCCTGGACATTCCCAGATTTGGGGAGAAAAATGGGAATTTTAATGGGAAAATGGGAGGGGCTTTTCTGGAGGGAAACTGAGGCACAGGAAAATGGAGGGAATTCCTGGATTCAGCCTCTTTTATCCTCTAAAAATGGGGGGAAATTCCCTATTGAGCATTCCCAAGATTTGGGAAATTTTCCTTATTTTTAATGGGAAAATGATCCAAATCCTGGAAAATGGGAGGGATTTTTCTGAAGGGAAACTGAGGCACGGGATTTTTCCAGAATTGGGAATTCTCATGAGGAGATTTTTCCCTTTTTTTAATGGATCCCCTTCCCTTTCCCGTGCCTCAGTTTCCCTCTGGAAAATCCCTCCCATTTCCGGGGATTGGGATAAATTTCCCACAATTCCCTGTAAAATTCCCGTTTTTCCACAGGGAAACTGAGGCACGGGAAATAGAAGGGGATCTCTGGATCCGCCTGGCTCAAAAACTCCAAAATTTGGGAAAATACTCCCTCCTGAATATTCCTATATCCTGGAAAAAAAAATCCCGTGCCTTAGTTTCCCTTCAGAAGAATCCCTCCCATTTTCCAGGACTGGGATCAATTTCCCATTAAAATCCCATTTTCCCCAGGTCTGGGAATGTTCAGGAGGGAATTTTTCCCAAATTTTGGCGCTGGATGTGGGATGCCAGCATTCCCTGATCCCGGCATGTCTGCAAACCCTTTCCTGGGAGAAATTCCTGATTTTCCAGGGGAAAATTCCCAGTTTTCTGGCAGAAATTCCCAGTTTCCCAGGAGAAATTCTCCAGTTTTCTGGTAGAAATTCCTTTTGCTGAGGAAAATTCCCAGTTTTCCTGGTGAAATTCCCTGTTTTACAAGAGAAATTCCTGGTTTTCCTGGAGAAATTCCCAGTTTTCAGAGGAAAATTCCTGGTTTTCCTGGAGATATTCACGGTTTTCCAGGAGAAAATTCCCAGTTTTCCAGGAGAAATTTCTGGTATCCAGAGGAAAATTCCTGGTTTTCCAGGAGGAATTCCCAGTTTTTCAGGAGAAATTCCCAGTTTTCTAAGAGAAATTTCTGGTTTCCAGAGGAAAAGTCCTGGTTTTCCAGGAGAAATTCCAAGTTTCTCAAGGGAAATTTCACAATTTTCCCAGAAAAATTCTCAGTTTTCCGGAAAAAATTTCCTGGTTTTCCAGGAGGAATTCCAAGTTTCTTAAGGGAAATTTCACAATTTTCCCAGAAAAATTCTCAGTTTTCCGGAAAAAATTTCCTGGTTTTCCAGGAGGAATTCCAAGTTTCTTAAGGGAAATTTCACAATTTTCCTGGAAAAATTCTCAGTTTTCCGGAAAAAATTTCCTGGTTTTCCACGAGAAATTCCAAGTATCTCAAGGGAAATTTCACAGTTTTCCCGGAAAAATTCTCAGTTTTCCAAAAAAAATTTTCTGGTTTTCCAGGAGGAATTCCAAGTGTCTCAAGGGAAATTTCACAATTTTCCCAGAAAATTCTCAGTTTTCCGGAAAAAATTCCTGGTTTTCCAGGAGGAATTCCAAGTGTTTCAAGGGAAATGTCACAATTTTCCCAGGAAAATTCTCAGTTTTCCAGAAAAAATTTCCTGGTTTTCCACGAGAAATTCCAAGTGCCTCAAGGGAAATTTCACAGTTTTCCTGGAAAAATTCTCAGTTTTCCAGAAAAAATTTCCTGGTTTTCCAGGAGGAATTCCAAGTGTCTCAAGGGAAATTTCACAATTTTCCCAGAAAATTCTCAGTTTTCCGGAAAAAATTTCCTGGTTTTCCAGGAGGAATTCCAAGTGTTTCAAGGGAAATGTCACAGTTTACCCCAGAAAATTCTCAGTTTTCTGGAAAAAAATTTCCTGGTTTTCCAGGAGAAATTCCAAGTTTCTCAAGGGAAATTTCACAATTTTCCTGGAAAAATTCTCAGTTTTCCGGAAAAAATTTCCTGGTTTTCCAGGAGAAATTCCCAGTTTCCAGGGAAAAATTTCCCGTTTTCCCAGAGGAAATTCCCGTTTTCCCGGTACCTTGGCCCAGTGGGGTCTCCCGCCGTGTTTCTTCATGATCTCCTCGTAGGCGACCCAGTACTGGAGCCGGGGAACGTCCTTCCCGTAGGGCCTGGAACGCGGGATCGGGAATCAGCCGCATCCCGGGAATCCCGCTCGGGAAATGGAGATCCCCAGGGATCCATCCCCGGGAATTCGGGATGGATTTGGGATCCCGGGATTGGGATCTGGAGGGATCCCCATGCCCAGATTTCCAGGTGGAAATGGCGTCCCCAAATCCAGATCTGTTTTTCCATGGATTTGCTCCTCATCCAGGAATTCTGGGATTGAGGAGATTCCAGGAATATGATGGGAAAAAGGGTTTAATTTGGGATCCTGGGATTGGGATCTGGAGGGATCCCATACAAACATTCCAGGTGGGAATGGTGCCCCCAATCCAGATCCCTTTTTCCATGGATTTGGGATTCCAGAATTGGGATCTGGAAGGTTCCCATGCAAATATTCCGGGTGGGAATGGCAAATCCTCTTCCCATGGATTTGGGATTCTGGGATTGGGATCTGGAGGGATCCCATGCCCAGATTCCCAGTGGGAATGGTGTCTCCAATCCTTTTTTCCATGGATTTGCTCCTCATCCAGGAATTCTGGGATTGAGGAGATTCCAGGAATATGATGGGAAAAAGGGTTTAATTTGGGATCCCGGGATTGGGATCTGGAAGGATCCCATGCAAATATTCCAGATGGGAATGGTGCCCCCAATCCAGATCCCTTTTTCCATGGATTTGGGATTCCAGGATTTGGGATCTGGAAGGATCCCATGCAAGTATTCCAGGTGGGAATGGCAAATCCTCTTCCCATGGATTTGGGATCCTGGGGTCGGGATCTGGAGGGATCCCCATGCCCAGATTTCCAGGTGGGAATGGCGTCCCCAAATCCAGATCCCTTTTTCCATGGATTTGTTCCTCATCCAGGAATTCTGGGATTGAGGAGATCCCAGGAATACGCTGGGGAAGAAAAAAATGGATTTGGGATCCTGGGACTGGGATCTGGAGGGATCCCATACAAACATTCCAGGTGGGAATGGTGCCCCCAATCCAGATCCCTTTTTCCATGGTTTTGGGATTCCAGGATTGGGATCTGAAGGGATCCCATGCAAATATTCCTGGTGGGAATGGCATCCTCAAATCCAGATCCCTTTTCTCGTGGATTTGGGATCCTGGGATCAGGATCTGGAGGGATCCCATGCCAATATTCCCAGTGGGAATGGCGTCCCCAAATCCAGATCTGTTTTTCCATGGATTTGCTCCTCATCCAGGAATTCTGGGATTGAGGAGATTCCAGGAATATGATGGGAAAAAGGGATTAATTTGGGATCCCGGGATTGGGATCTGGAAGGATCCCATGCAAACATTCCAGGTGGGAATGGTGCCCCCAAATCCAGATCCCTTTTTCCATGGATTTGCGCATCATCCAGGAATTCTGGGATTGAGGAGATCCCAGGAATACGCTGGGGAAAAAAAATGGATTTGGGATCCTGGGACTGGGATCTGGAGGGATCCCATACAAACATTCCAGGTGGGAATGCTGCCCCCAATCCAGATCCCTTTTTCCATGGATTTGGGATTCCAGGATTGGGATCTGAAGGGATCCCATGCAAATATTCCTGGTAGGAATGTTGTTCAAAATTCCAGATCCCTTTTCTCATGGATTTGGGATCCTGGGATCGGGATCTGGAGGGATCCCCATGCCCAGATTTCCACGTGGGAATGGCGTCCCCAAATCCAGATCCCTTTTTCCATGGATTTACGCATCATCCAGGAATTCTGGGATTGAGGAGATCCCAGGAATACTCTGGGAAAAAAGAATGGATTTGGGATCCTGGGACTGGGATCTGGAGGGACCCCATACAAACATTCCAGGTGGGAATGGTGCCCCCAATCCAGATCCCTTTTTCCATGGATTTGGGATTCCAGAATTGGATCTGGAAGGATCCCATGCAAATATTCCTGGTGGGAATGGCAAATCCTCTTCCCATGGATTTGGGATCCCAGGATCGGGATTTGGAGGGATCCCCATGCCCAGATTTCCAGGTGGGAATGGCGTCCCCAAATCCAGATCCCTTTTTCCATGGATTTGCGCATCATCCAGGAATTCTGGGATTGAGGAGATCCCAGGAACAGGCTGGGAAAAAAGAATGGATTTGGGATTCCAGAATTGGGATCTGGAAGGATCCCATGCAAATATTCCAGGTGGGAATGGCAAATCCTCTTCCCATGGATTTGGGATCCCGGGATCGGGATTTGGAGGGATCCCCATGCCCAGATTTCCAGGTGGGAATGGCGTCCCCAAATCCAGATCTGTTTTTCCATGGATTTGCTCCTCATCCAGGAATTCTGGGATTGAGGAGATCCCAGGAATACAATGGGAAAAAGGGATTAATTTGGAATCCCGGGACTGGGACCTGGAAGGATCCCATGCAAATATTCCAGATGGGAATGGTGCCCTCAATCCAGATCCCTTTTTCCATGGATTTGGGATTCCAGGATTTGGATCTGGAAGGATCCCATGCAAACATTCCTGGTGGGAATGGTGTCCCTAATCCAGATCCTCCTTCCCATGGATTAGGGATTCCAGGATTGGGATTCGGAGGGATCCCATACAAATATTCCCAGTGCGAATGGTGTCCCCAAACCAGATCCTTTTTTCCCGTGGAATCCTGGTATCCTTTTTCCCGGGATTCAGAAGATCCCAGGAAAGGCCGGGACAAGTTTTGGCCATGGAATTCCACCCCACAAAATTCCCAACACCGCGTTCTCCAGCGAAAATTCCACATTATCCCAACGATCCCTCCCGCATCTTCCAACCCTTCCCATGGGACAACACCCCAAAAAATCCGGGATGGGCGGCGGGACGGGCTCGGGTGTCCGGGTGGGATATTCCCGTCAGGGAAAAGTCCGGGATGGGGAGGGATCCGAACCTGTACATGATGACGTTGATGTAGCAGCTGTCCCGCCGGAAGCAGGGGCTCAGCAGGATCTCATCCCGCCGGGAAAAGCGGATTTCCACCGGGAAGTGCGCCACGATCCCGGGATTCCGCTCCAGCGCCGCCTTCAGCTCCAGCAGTGCTTCCCTGGTTTTCTCACTGTTCCCGGGAAAATTCCCAGTGAATGGAAAAAGGAAGGCGGGGGAGACTCATCCCGCGGGATTCCCAAGGAATGTTCTGGAATGTCCCAGCATGTCCTTCCCATGGGATGGATTTGGGATCCTGGGATTGGGATCTGGAGGAATCCGTGATTCCAGGTGGGAATGGTGTCCCAAATCCAGATCCCTTTTCCCATGGATTTGGGATCCTGGGATCAGGATCTGGAGGGATCCCCATGCTCAGATTCCCAGGGGGAATGGCGTCCCCAAATCCAGATCCTTTTTTCCATGGGTTTGCTCCTCATCCAGGAATTCTGGGATTGAGGAGATCCCAGGAACAGGCTGGGAAAAAAGAATGGATTTGCGATCCCTGGATTGGGATCTGGAGGGATCCCATTCAAATATTCCAGGTGGGAATGGCAAATCCTCTTCCCATGGATTTGGGATCCTGGGATTGGGATCTGGAAGGATCCATGATTCCAGCTGGGAATGGTGCCCCAAATCCAGATTCCTTTTCCCATGGATTTGGGATCCTGGCATTGGGATCTGGAGTGATCCCATGCAAATATTCCCAGTGGGAATGGCAAATCCTCTTCCCATAGATTTGCTCCTCATCCAGGAATTCTGGAATTGAGGAGATCCCAGGAAAGGGCTGGGAAAAGAGATGGATTTGGGATCCTGGGATCTGGATCTGGAGGGATCCATGATTCCAGCTGGGAATGGTGTCCCAAATCCAGATCCCTCTTCCCACGGATTTGGGATGGCGGGATTGGGATCTGGAGGGATTCCCATGCTCAGATTCCAGGTGGGAATTCCTGGTGTCCCCTCTTTCCACGGATTTGTTCCTCATCCAGGGAATCCTAGGCAGGAAGATTCCAGGAAGGGGCTAGGATCAGGAATTTCCATGGGAATGGACTGGGATCTGGGAATTGCATGGAAATGGCCCAGGATCAAGGAATTTCCTTGGGAATGGCCCAATCCTGGACTGGGATCAGAGAATTTCCTTTGGAATGAACTGGAATCTGGGAATATCCTTGGGAATGGACTGGAATTCAGGAGTTTCCTTGGGAATCGACTGGGATCTGGGAATTCCATGGGAATGGCCCAGTCCTGGACTGAAATTTGGGAATTTCCATGGGAATGGACTGGGATCTGGGAATTCCATGGGAATGGCCCAGTCCTGGACTGGGATCCAGGAATTTCTATGGGAATGGACCAATCCTGGGCTGGGATGATGGATCTGGGAATTACATGGGAATGGCCCTACCCTGGAATTGAATTTGGGAATTTACTTGGGAACGGCCCAACCCTGCACTGGGATCTGGGAATTTCCTTGGGAATGGACAGGAATCTGGAAAATTCCTTGGGAATGGCCTGGGATTTGGGAATTACATGGAAATGGCCCAGTCCTGGACTGGAATCTGGGAATTTCCATGGGGATGGACCAATCCTGGACTGGGATTTGGGAATTTCAATGGGGATGGGCCAGGATTTGGGAATTCCATGAGAATGGCCCAATCCAGGACTGGAATCCAGGAATTTCCATGGTATTGGACTCGGATTTTTGAATTACATGGGAATGGCCCAGTCCTGGACTGGGATTTGGGAATTTCCATGGGAATGGACTGGGATCTGGGAATTACATGAGAATTTCCAAGGTATTGGATTTGGATCTGGGAATGTCATGGGGATGGCCCAATGCTGGACTGGGATTTGGGAATTTCCATGGGGATGGGCCGGGATCTGGGAATTCCATGAGAATGGCCCAGTCCTGGACTGGGATTTGGGAATTTCCATGGGGATGGACTGAGATCTGGGAATTACATGGGAATAGGCTGGGATCTGGGAATTACATGGGAATTTCCATGGTATTGGACTCAGATTTCGGAATTACATGGGAATGGCCCAGTCCTGGACTGGGATTTGGGAATTTCCATGGGAATGGACTGGGATTTGGGAATTTCCATGGGAATGGACTGAGATCTGGAAATTTCCATGGGGATGGGCCGGGATCTGGGAATTACATGGGATTTTCCATGGTATTGGACTTGAATTTGGGAATTACATGGGGATGGCCCAGTCCTGGACTGAGATCTGGGAATTTCCATGGGGATGGGCCGGGATCTGGGAATTACATGGGAATTTCCATGGTATTGGATTTAGATTTGGGAATTTCCATGGGAATGGCCCAATCCTGGACTGGGATTTGGGAATTTCCATGGTATTGGACTCGGAGTTGGGAATTAAATGGGGATGGCCCAGTCCTGGACTGGAATGCTGGAATTTCCATGGGGATGGACTGGGATCTGGGAATTTCCATGGGAATGGACTGGGGATGGGAATTTCCATGGTACATTGGATGGACTTGAATTTGGGAATTACATGGGGATGGCCCAGTCCTGGACTGGGATTTGGGAATTCCATGGGAATGGGCTGGGATTTGGGAATTTCCATGGGAATGGACTGAGATCTGGGAATTTCCATGGGGATGGGCCGGGATTTGGGAATTACATGGGAATTTCCATGGTATTGGACTGGAATGCTGGGAATTTCCATGGGGATGGGCCGGGATTTGGGAATTACATGGGAATTTCCATGGTATTGGACTGGAATGCTGGAATTTCCATGGGGATGGGCCGGGATTTGGGAATTACATGGGAATTTCCATGGTATTGGACTGGGATTTGGGAATTACATGGGGATGGCCCAGTCCTGGACTGGGATTTGGGAATTTCCATGGGGATGGGCCGGGATTTGGGAATTACATGGGGATGGCCCAGTCCTGGACTGGGATTTGGGAATTTCCATGGGGATGGGCCAGGATTTGGGAATTACACGGGAATTTCCATGGTATTGGACTGGAATTTGGGAATTTCCATGGGAATGGGCTGGGATTTGGGAATTTCCATGGGAATGGACTGAGATCTGGGAATTTCCATGGGGATGGGCCGGGATTTGGGAATTACATGGGGATGGCCCAGTCCTGGACGTGCTGCCGGAAGCGACACTCGTAGGAGAAGATCCGGTGGCTCCGGGCGACGTTTTCCACGCGGGAATTGAAGAGGAGCCGGAAGAAGACGCGGTTGATCCAAACCACCAGGCCGGGAATGAAGGAGCTGCCGGCAAAAAAAACCGGAATTTGGGCCTGGAATTGCTTCCCAGGGATCTGCCAAGGGATGACCAGGAAAGGATCATGGAATGCTGGGATGGTTCAGGTGGGATTCAGGGAAGTGAAATTCCATCCCGTCCCGTCCCAACCGCGCTGTCCCGGGGTGATCCAACGTTTTTTTGGATGCTCCGACGGATTCTCCCGGAATTCCAGCCCAGCCGGGAATTCCTTCCCAGATTCCTCCCAAATTTGACAGGATTTTTGAGATTTTGAAAGATTTTTGTGGGATTTTTTTGGGATTTGATGTTTTCTCCAAGATTTGAGGATTTTTGGGAGGGGATTTGGGGTTTTTTAAGGATCACCAGGATACCCTGGGATAACCCAGGAATTTCTCCCCAAATCCAATTTCCCCTGCTTTCCCAGGGAATTCCCTCTATTCCCAGCTCTTACAGCCCAGCATTGGATCCTATTCTAATCCTCAGCTCCTCTCCAGGAAGGAATTTTGGGATCCAGGAGCTTCACTGGGATTTTGGGACTCCAGGAAGGGTCTCCCTCCCTTTTCCATCCCCAAATTCCATAAAAATCCCCCGGGATGGATCCTGAGTGTCCTGGATCCCAGAATCCTGGAATGGTTTGGGATGGGATCCATGGATTTTAAATCCCATCCCATTCTAATCCAGCTCTCCCAAGTTTTTCCAACCTTTCCTAGGACACTTCCAGGGATTATCTGGGATTCTCTGGGAATTCCAGCCCAGCCACGAACTCCTTCCCAAAATCCCAACAAATCTCTCAGAAATCTCCCCTTTCCCAGTGGGAATTCCATTCCCTGACTCCTGGCCCTGCAGCCTTTTTCCCTGGAAATGCTGAGATTGGGAATTCCCTCTCCAGAGGAAAAGCTGCAATTCCCCAAGGATTCCAGATCCCAGGATTCCTGCAGCTCTCCCGGGATCTCCCCTGTCCCAATCCCGAGGGATTTTGGGTCTTGCTCCCCTCAAGTCCTTTCTCCCACCGGGAGCTGGGAATGGGATGTTCGGAATTTCCCTGGAAACTCAGGAGGTTCCTCAGAGAATCCAGGAATCCGGAGGGATTTTTGGGAATACACCAGAGTGGCTGCTTGGATCCCTTGGCAGAATTCCAAGTGGTCCCAAATTCCCTCTTTTCCCTCCTTCGGATTGGATAATTTTCCAGGATATTCAGGATATTCCCACATCCAAACACATCCCGGAAAATCTGCTTTGCCCCCAAATGCTGCCCAGGACAGGCGTGGAATTCCCGGGATTTCAAATCCGTGGGATTCCAGACATGGATGAGGATGCTGGGAGAATTGGATTGGGGCGTTTTCCCAGCCCGAGCAATTCCAGGATTCCTGCGGAATTCCGTGATTTCTGCGGACGCCAGAGGGCAGCGCAGCCCCAGCCGTGACTCCCGAACCATTCCCTGGAAAAAATTCCCAAATTCCTCCTTTTCCTGGGAGTGGGAACGCTCCAGGTGACAACTCTGCACTCCCTGGAAAAATCCCAACAAATCCCAGCACGGGGAGAAAACCGGGATGAGGCCAGACCTGGAAAATCCCAATCCCAATCCCTTTTCCTACCTGATCCAGAGGAGGAATTCCAGGAGATAATATCCAACGGCGTAATCCCAAAACCAGCTGGAGGAGGAGCAGGGAGGCTGCAAATCCAGCAGGAAAACCACGGATTTTAGGGATGAGAGAGGGATTCCGAGGGCGGGAAGGTGGGAATGGAAAACCGGGATCCACCTGGGAGCAGGGTGGGGGGTGGAGAAGGGAATCCCAACATTCCCAAAATTCTGCTTCCCACCCAAAATCCATCCCTGGAATTTCCAGGAAAATACCAAGAGCTTGGAAAATCCTGGAATTCTCAGAATGGCAGAGCCCATTCCCAAAATTCTGTTTCCTGACTGAATTCCATCCCTGCAGTTTCTGGGAAAATGCCAAAATGTTGGAAAATCCTGGAATTCCCAGAGCTCGGAGTGCAGGCAGAGCCCATTCCCAAAATTCTGCTTCCCACCCAAAATCCATCCCTGGAATTTCCAGGAAAATACCAAGAGGTTGGAAAATCCTGGAATTCTCAGAGTGGCAGAGCCCATTCCAAAAATTCTGCTTCCCGCCCAAAATCCATCCCTGGAATTGCTGGGAAAATTCCAAGAGGTTGAAAAATCCCAGAATTCTCAGAGGGCAGGAAGGGCCTTTTCCCAAAAATTCTGCTTCCCGCCCAAAATCCATCCCTGGAATTGCCGGGAAAATTCCAAGAAAATGAAAAATCCAAGAATTCCCAGAGTGTGGAGTGCAGTTGGAGCCCTTTCCCAAAATTCTGCTTCCCACCCAAAATCCATCCCTGGAATTTCCCGGAAAATACCAAGAGGTTGGAAAATCCTGGAATTCTCAGAGTGGCAGAGCCCATTCCCAAAATTCTGTTTCCCACCCAAATTCCCAAATTCCATCCCCGGAATTTCTGGGAAAATGCCATGGGCTTGGAAAATCCCGGAATTCCCAGAGCATGGAGAACAGGCAGCGCCCATTCCCAAGAATTCTGCTTCCCAGCCAAAATCCATCCCTGGAATTTCAAGGAAAATTCCAAGAGCTTGGAAAATCCCGGAATTCCTGCCTTGGAGGTGGGATCCTGGTAGATGATCCGGACGTTCTCGGAGTGCGGGAACCACAGGAAGCGGAAATATTGGGATTTCCTCAGGTGCTCCTCCAGCTCATCCAGGACCTGGAAAAACGGGAAAAGGTTGGGATGCAACGGGAAATATTCCCGGGAAATTATTCTCCAGGAAAACATTCCCAGGAATTATCTCAAGAAATTATTCCCAGGAAAATATTCCAAGGAAATATTGCCAGGGGTTATTCCCAGGAAAATATTCCCATGGAATATTCCTAGGAAATCTTCCCAGTAAACATTCCCAGGAATTACTCCCAGAACATTTTCCCAGGAAATTATTGCAAACAAATATTCCCGGGAAATTATTCCCTGTTAATTATTCCCAAGAAATCTTCCCATGAAAAATTCCCAGGAAGTTATTCCTAGGACGTATTCCCAGGAAATATTCCCTGGAAGTTTTTCTTGAGAAATATTCCAAGTAATTACTCCCAGAAAATATTCCCAGGAAACCTTACTCATGGAATATTCCTAGGAAATCTGCCCAGTAAATATTTCCAGGAATTATTCTCAGGAAATATTCCAAGGACACCACCATGGACTCCTCTCTGGGAAGGAATTTCGGGATCCAGGGGCTTCACTGGGAATTTGGGACTCCAGGAAGGGTCTCCCTTCCCTTTTCCATCCCCGAATTCCATAAAAATCCCTCGGGATGGATCCTGAGTGTCCTGGATCCCAGAATCCCAGAATGGTTTGGGATGGGATCCACGGATTTTAAATCCCATCCCGATCCCAGGCTGCTCCAAATCCGCCCTTGCACATCCCAGGGATCCAAGGACAGCCACAAATTCCCGGAAGAATCGTCATCCCCACATTTTCCACGGTTTTATTCCGGGATGAGAAGGACGGGAGGAGGACACAGCGGGATCAGGGAGGTGACCTTTGCCAGGAGCTGCCTTTGATTCCCGGGATTTCAATCAGCGGGAAAACCTTTGAGGGATAATTCCGGCTCAGCGGGAAGGGCGGGAGCGGCTCCGGGAGTCCTTGGGAGGGATTTTTGCCGCTGGAATTTGGGATTCTGGCGGAATCCTGGAATCCCGGAGTGGATTCGTGGATCTTTCAATCCCATCCCGTTCCAACCCCGATCCCGGGATGCTCCCAGGGGTCCCTGGGGTTGGGATGGGATGGGACTGAAAATCCATGGATCCTGTCCCAAACCATCCCGGGATTCTGGGATCCAGGACACTCAGGATCATGGAATTCCATGGAATTTCAGGGATTTTCCCACCCCAATCATTCCGGGATTCCATGAATTTCCCCCTTCCGGATCCCTCCCAGAATTCCCTCAGGGAATTCCCATCCCAACCAAAATTTTCCTCCGTTCCTGTGAGAAAATCCCAAAAATTCCAGCAATTCCCCTTATCTGCTTTCCCCCTTTTTTTTCTATCCATTCAATGGAAAAATTCCCTGGAATTCCAGCTGGGCCATGCAGACCTCGGGAATTCAGGGAAGGGATGGAATTCTTGGAATCTTCAGAGCAGGGCCAGGAGTTGGATGATCCCGGTGGATCCGGCTCCGGATATTTCAAAATCCGTGAGATGGCAGCTGGGGTCCCAACCGCTCATCCCGGAATTTTGGGATGGAATTCCCGGCTGGGAGGAGCTGGGCTGGAATTCCCAGAGGATCCCTGGATCCCTGGCAGTGTCCAAGGAAATCCTGGAGCAGCCTGGGATTGGGATTGGGATGGGATGGGATTGAAGGTCCATGGATCCCATTGCAAACAATTCCGGGATTCTGGGATCCAGGACACTCAGGACCCATCCCGAGGGATTTTCATGGAATTTGGGGATGGAAAAGGGAAGGGAGACCCTTCCTGGAGTCCTGAATTCCCAGGGAATTCCCAAAATTCCTTCCTGGAGAGGATTGGGGATGGGGATGGATCCAATGCCAGGCTTGGAGAGCCGGGAATGGAGGGAATTCCCTGGGAAAGGGGGAAATGGGATTTGGGAAGGAATTCCTGAGGTATCCCAGGGTATCCTGGTGATGCCAAAAAAACCCCAAATCCCTGCCAAAAAAACAACAAAATCCCAGAAAAAAGCTCCAATACCCGAAAAACCTGCAAACCCCCTTGCAAAAGTCCCCAAATCCCGGAGAAAATGCCAAATCCCCAAAAAAATCCCGCCAAGAAAATCACCAAAAAAATCACAAAAAAATCACAAAAAAATCACAAAAAAAATCACAAAAAAATCACAAAAAAATCACAAAAAAGTCACCAAAAAATCACAAAAAAATCCATCAAAATATCAAAAATTTTGGGAGGGATTTGGGAAAGAATTCCTGGCTGGGCTGGAGTTCCCAGAGAAGCCCTGGGAGCATCCAAGGAAATTTGGATCACCCTGGGACGGCGGGGTTGGGCTGGGATGAGATTCCATCCCCACGATTCCCACCCTGAACCACTCCGGGTTTCTCCGTGTCCTCTCCCGACCTTCCCCCGGAGTTATTCCATTTTAATTTTTTTTTTCTTTCGGAGCGCTAACGAGGTCGTTACATAATCCCAGATCCAAGGGCTCATTCCCAGATATCTGAGGCTGCAGATAATAATTCCCATTATTCCCTTCCGCCCCGATGAAAAGCCGGGATCCGGGGGCGGATAACGCGGATATTTCTGGAGCTGCCGCTCTCCCGCTGCTCCCGAGGGGTCGGGGGTGATGGGATGAGGGGGATGGGATGGGAGACGGGCTCGGGAACAGCCAGGGATGCAGATTTTCCAGGGAAAACAAAAAAAAATGGGATGGGAGGTGGGGAAGGAATATTGGGAATGTGGGAGAGGATTTAGGGAATGTGGGGAAGGATTTAGGGAATGTGGGAGAGGATTTAGGGAATGTGGGGAAGGATTTAGGGAATATGGGGAAGGATTTAGGGAATATGGGGAGAGGATTTAGGGAATGTGGGGAAGGATTTAGGGAATGTGGGGAAGGATTTAGGGAATGTGGGAGAGGATTTAGGGAATGTGGGAGAGGATTTAGGGAATGTGGGGGAGAGGATTTAGGGAATGGGGGAGAGGATTTAGGGAATGGGGGGAAGGATTTAGGGAATGTGGGGGAAAGGATTTAGGGAATGTGGGGAGAGGATTTAGGGAATGTGGGAGAGGATTTAGGGAATGTGGGAGAGGATTTAGGGAATGTGGGGGAAGGATTTAGGGAATGTGGGGAAGGATTTAGGGAATGTGGGAGAGGATTTAGGGAATGTGGGGAGAGGATTTAGGGAATGTGGGAGAGGATTTAGGGAATGTGGGGAGAGGATTTAGGGAATGTGGGGAAGGATTTAGGGAATGTGGGGAAGGATTTAGGGAATGTGGGAGAGGATTTAGGGAATGTGGGAGAGGATTTAGGGAATGTGGGAGAGGATTTAGGGAATGTGGGGAGAGGATTTAGGGAATGTGGGAGAGGATTTAGGGAATGTGGGGAAGGATTTAGGGAATGTGGGGAAGGATTTAGGGAATGTGGGAGAGGATTTAGGGAATGTGGGGAAGGATTTAGGGAATGTGGGGAGGATTTAGGGAATGTGGGAGAGGATTTAGGGAATGTGGGGGAGGATTTAGGGAATGTGGGGGAAGGATTTAGGGAATGTGGGAGAGGATTTAGGGAATGTGGGGAGAGGATTTAGGGAATGTGGGAGAGGATTTAGGGAATGTGGGGAGAGGATTTAGGAATGGGGGAGAGGATTTAGGGAAATGTGGGAAGGATTTAGGGAATGTGGAGATGAAGGATGGAATGGAATGGGAATGGAATGGGGGAATGGATCGGAATGGAGATGGAATGGAATGGAATGGAATGGAATCGGAATGGAATGGAGATGGAATGGAATGGAATGGAATGGAATGGAGGATGGAATGGAAGGAATGGAATGGAATGGATGGAATGGAATGGGAATGGGAATGGAATGGAATGGGAAATGGGATGGAATGGAATGGAATGGAATGGAATGGGAGGGAATGGAATGGAATGGAATGGAATGGAATGGGAATGGAATGGAATGGAATGGAATGGAATGGATGGGAATGGAATGGGAATGGAATGGAGTGGAATGGAATGGAATGGAATGGAATGGAATGAGGGAACGGATGGAATGGAATGGAATGGAACGGAATGGAATGGAATGGACATGGAATGGAATGGAATGGAATGGATCGGAATGGAATGGACGGAATGGAATGGAATGGAATGGAATGGAATGGACGGAATGGAATGGAATGGAATGGAATGGAATGGAATGGAATGGAATGGAATGGAATGGAATGGAATGGAATGGAATGGAATCGGAATGGAATGGAACGGAATGGAATGGGATGGAATGGAATGGAAATGGACTGGAATGGAATGGAATGGAATGGATCTGGACCGGAATGGAATGGAATGGAATGGAATGGAATGGAATGGATCGAATGGAATGGAATGGAATGGAATGGATCGGAATGGAATGGAATGGAATGGAATGGAATGGAATGGAATGGAATGGAATCGGAATGGAATGGAATGGAATGGACGGAATGGAATGGAATGGAATGGAATGGAATGGAATGGAATGGAATGGAATGGAATGGAATGGAATCGGGAATGGAATGGAATGGAACGGAATGGAATGGAATGGAATGGAATGGAATGGAATGGAATGGAATGGAATGGAATGGAATCGGAATGGAATGGAACGGAATGGAATGGAATGGAGGGAATGGAATGGAATGGAATGGAATGGAATGGATCGGAATGGAATGGACGGAATGGAATGGAATGGAATGGAATGGAATGGAATGGAATGGAATGGAATGGAATGGAATGGAATGGAATGGAATGGAATGGAATGGAATGGAATGGAATGGAATGGAATGGAATGGAATGGAATGGAATGGATGGAATGGAATGGACGGAATGGAATGGAATGGAATGGAATGGAATGGAATGGAATGGAATGGAATGGAATGGATGGAATGGAATGGAATGGAATGGAATGGAATGGAATGGAATGGAATGGAATGGAATGGAATGGAATGGAATGGAATGGAATGGACGGAATGGAATGGAATGGAATGGAATGGAATGGAATGGAATGGAATGGAATGGAATGGAATGGAAGAATGGAATGGAATGGAATGGAATGGAATGGAATGGAATGGAATGGAATGGAATGGAATGGAATGGAATGGAATGGAATGGAATGGAATGGAATGGAGGACTGGAATGGAATGGAATGGATGGAATGGAATGGAATGGAATGGAATGGAATGGAATGGAATGGAATGGAATGGAATGGAATGGAATGGAATGGAATGGATGGAATGGAATGGAATGGAATGGAATGGAATGGAATGGATGGATGGAATGGAATGGAATGGAATGGAATGGAATGGAATGGAATGGAATGGAATGGAATGGAATGGAATGGAATGGAATGGAATGGAATGCAATGGAATGGAATGGAATGCAATGCAATGGAATGCAATGGAATGCAATGGAATGCTATGGAATTGAATGGAATGGAATGGACTGGAATGGAATGGAATGGAATGGAATGGAATGGAATGGAATGGAATGGAATGGAATGGAATGGAATGGAATGGAATGGAATGGAATGGAATGGAATGGAATGGAATGGAATGGAATGGAATGGAATGGAATGGAATGGAATGGAATGGAATGGAATGGAATGGAATGGAATGGAATGGAATGGAATGGAATGGAATGGAATGGAATGGAATGGAATGGAATGGAATGGAATGGAATGGAATGGAATGGAATGGAATGGATGGAATGGAATGGAATGGAATGGAATGGAATGGAATGGAATGGAATGGAATGGAATGGAATGGAATGGAATGGAATGGAATGGAATGGAATGGAATGGAATGGAATGGAATGGAATGGAATGGAATGGAATGGAATGGAATGGAATGGAATGGAATGGAATGGAATGGAATGGAATGGAATGGAATGGAATGGAATGGAATGGAATGGAATGGAATGGAATGGAATGGAATGGAATGGAATGGAATGGAATGGAATGGAATGGAATGGAATGGAATGGAATGGAATGGAATGGAATGGAATGGAATGGAATGGAATGGAATGGAATGCAATGGAATGCTATGGAATTAAATGGAATGGAATGGACTGGAATGGAATGGAATGGAATGCTATGGAATGGAATGGAATGGAATGGAATGGAATGGAATGGAATGGAATGGAATGGAATGGAATGGAATGGAATGGAATGGAATGGAATGGAATGGAATGGAATGGAATGGAATGGAATGGAATGGAATGGAATGGAATGGAATGGAATGGAATGGAATGGAATGGAATGGACGGAATGGATGGAATGGAATGGAATGGAATGGAATGGAATGGAATGGAATGGAATGGAATGGAATGGAATGGAATGGAATGGAATGGAATGGAATGGAATGGAATGGAATGGAACTGGAATGGAATGGAATGGAATGGAATGGAATGGAATGGAATGGAATGGAATGGAATGGAATGGAATGGAATGGAATGGAATGGAATGGAATGGAATGGAATGGAATGGAATGGAATGGAATGGAATGGAATGGATGGAAGGACCGGAATGGAATGGAATGGATGGAATGGAATGGAATGGAATGGACGGAATGGAATGGAATGGAATGGAATGGACGGAATGGAATGGAATGGAATGGAATGGAATGGAATGGAATGGAATGGAATGGAATGGAATGGAATGGAATGGAATGGAATGGAATGGAATGGAATGGAATGGAATGGAATGGAATGGACGGAATGGAATGGAATGGAATGGAATGGAATGGAATGGAATGGAATGGAATGGAATGGAATGGAACGGAATGGAATGGAAAGGGAATGGAATGGAATGGAATGGATGGAATGGAATGGAATGGAATGGAATGGATGGAATGGAATGGAATGGAATGGAATGGAATGGAATGGACGGAATGGAATGGAATGGAATGGAATGGAATGGATGGAATGGAATGGAATGGAATGGAATGGAATGGAATGGAATGGAATGGAATGGAATGGAATGGAATGGAATGGAGGATGGAATGGAATGGAATGGAATGGAATGGAATGGAATGGAATGGAATGGAATGGAATGGAATGGACGGGAATGGAATGGAATGGAATGGAATGGAATGGAATGGAATGGAATGGAATGGAATGGAATGGAATGGAATGGAATGGAATGGAATGGAATGGAATGGAATGGAATGGAATGGAATGGAATGGAATGGAATGGAATGGAATGGAATGGAATGGAATGGAATGGAATGGAATGGATGGAATGGAATGGAATGGAATGGAATGGAATGGAATGGAATGGAATGGAATGGAATGGAATGGAATGGAATGGAATGGAATGGAATGGAATGGAATGGAATGGACGGAATGGAATGGAATGGAATGGAATGGAATGGAATGGAATGGAATGGAATGGAATGGAATGGAATGGAATGGAATGGAATGGAATGGAATGGACGGAATGGAATGGAATGGAATGGAATGGAATGGACGGATGGAATGGAATGGAATGGAATGGATCGGAATGGATGGATGGAATGGAATGGAATGGAATGGAATGGAATGGAATGAATGGAATGGAGGATGGAATGGAATGGAACGGATGGAATGGAATGGAATGGAATGGAATGGACGGAATGGAATGGAATGGACGGAATGGAATGGAATGGAATGGAATGGAATGGAATGGAATGGAATGGAATGGAATGGAATGGAATGGAATGGAATGGAAGGGAATGGAATGGAATGGAATGGAATGGAATGGAGGAATGGAATGGAATGGACGGAATGGAATGGACGGAATGGAATGGAATGGAATGGAATGGAATGGAATGGAATGGAATGGAATGGAATGGAATGGAATGGAATGGAATGGAATGGAATGGAATGGAATGGAATGGAATGGAATGGAGGAATGGAATGGAATGGAATGGAATGGAATGGAATGGAATGGAATGGAATGGACGGAATGGAATGGAATGGAATGGAATGGAATGGAATGGAATGGAATGGAATGGAATGGAATGGAATGGAATGGAATGGAATGGAATGGAATGGAATGGAATGGACGGAATGGAAGGAATGGAATGGAGGGAATGGAATGGAATGGAATGGAATGGAAAGGAATGGACGGAATGGAATGGAATGGAATGGAATGGAATGGAATGGAATGGAATGGAATGGAGATGGAATGGAATGGAATGGAATGGAATGGAATGGAATGGAATGGAATGGAATGGAATGGAATGGAGGAATGGAATGGAATGGAATGGAATGGACGGAGGAATGGAATGGAATGGAATGGAATGGAATGGAATGGAATGGAATGGAATGGAATGGAATGGAATGGAATGGATGGAAGGAATGGAATGGAATGGAGGACGGAATGGAATGGAATGGAATGGAATGGAGGAATGGAATGGAATGGAATGGAATGGAATGGAATGGAATGGAATGGACGGAATGGAATGGAATGGAATGGAATGGAATGGAATGGAATGGAATGGATGGAATGGAATGGAATGGAATGGAATGGAATGGAATGGAAGGAATGGAATGGAATGGAATGGAATGGAATGGAATGGAATGGAATGGAATGGAAAGGAATGGAATGGAATGGAATGGAATGGAATGGAGGGGAATGGAATGGGATGGACTTAGGAATGGAGGAATGGATTTAGGGGAATGTGGGAGATGGATAGGGAATGTGGGAGATGGATTTAGGGAACGTGGAGGAGTGGATTTAGGGAATGGAATGGAATGGAGGGAAATGTTGGAAAATGGACGGAATGGACGCAAGGGGATGGAGTGGAATTTTGGGAAATGGAATGGAGTGGAAATGCTCTGGAATGCGAGGACGGAATGGAGTGGAATGGGGATGAGGATGGAGGGAAGGTGGGAGGTGATGGGAAAATGTGACGGAGAGGATTTAGGGAATGTGAAGGAGATGGATGGAATGGAATGTGGGAAATGGAGCTGAGGGAACATGTTGGATCAACGGAGGGAAGAGGGACAAGGATTTATGGAATGCGGGAAAGGATGAAGGGAACTTTGGGAAAGATGCAGGGAAAGGTTTGGAAAGTGCAGGGAAGGATTTAGGGAATGGGAAAGGATTTAGGGAATGTGGGGAAGCGATTTTAGGTAAAGTGTTGGAAAAATGCAGGAAAGAGGAAGAGGATGCAGGGAATGCGGGCAGGGAATTCAGTAATGCAAAGGATGCAGTAGCTGGATGGTACGCAGGGAAGGATTCAGGGAAGGTGGGAAAGGATTTAGGGAATGTGGGGAAGGAGCGAGGGAAAGTGTTGGAAAATGCAGGAAAGAGGCAAAAGGATTTAGGGAATGCGGGAAAGGATTCGGGGAATTTGGGAGAGGGTGCAGGGAAAGGTTTGGAAAATGCAGGGAAGGATTTAAGGAAGGTGGGAAAGGCTCCAGGGAGGTGCAGGAAGATGCAGGAAGAAGCAGGAAAAGGTCCAGGGAAAATGGGAAAGGGCGGAAAACGGGGAAGAGGATGGAGCTGGAAAATGCAGGAAAGGGGGAGAAGGATCCTGGGATTGTGGGAAAGGAAAAGTGGGAAAGGATTTAGGGAATGAGGGAGAAAGGATCCATGGAATGGGGGAAAGGATGCAGGGAAAGGGCTGGAAAATGCAGGAAAGCAGGAAATGGATGGGGGGAATTTGGGAAAGGATGGAGGGAATGCGGGAAAAGATTCTGGGAATGTGGGAGGGGATGCAGGGAAGAGGTTGGAAAATACAGGAAAGAGGGAAAAGAATTAGTGGATTGATGGGAAAAGGAAAAGTGGGAAAAGGCTTTGGAAAAGTGCAGGAAGGATTTCTAAGCAGCGTGGGAAAAGGATTTAGGGAATGTGGGGAAGGATAAAGGGAACTTTGGGAAAAGATGCAGGGAAAGGTTTGGAAAGTGCAGGGAAGGATTTAAGGAAGGTGGGAAAAGGATGGAGGGAATTTTGAGAAAGGATTTAGGGAATGTGGGGAAGGAGGGAGGGAAAAGGTTGAAAAATGCAGGGAAGAGGGACAAGGATCCAGGGAATGTGGGAAAGGATGGAAAAATGTGGGAATGGATGGAGGGAATTTGGGAAAGGACGGCGGGAATGCAGGAAAAGATTCTGGGAATGTGGGAAAGGACTCAGGGAATGTGGGAAAGGATGGAGAGAAAGGTTTGGAAGACGCGGGAAAGGTGGGAAAGGATGGGAAAAAAGTGGAAAAGCATAGAGGGAATAGGTTGGAAAATGCAAGAAAGAGGGAAAAGGATCCAGGGAGGGTGGGAAAAGATGCAGGGAATGAGGGAAAATATTCTGGGAATGTGGGAGAGGAGGCAGGGAAGGGGCTGGAAAATGCAGAGAATGTGGGAAAGGATGTGGGAAGTTCGGAAAGAATTTAGGGAATGTGGAAAAGGACGGAGCGAATGGGTTGGAAAATGCAGCAAAGAAGGGAAAAGGATCCTGGGAATGTGTGAATGGCTGCAAGGAATGTGCTGGGAACTGCAGGAAAGACGGGAAAGGATCCAGGGGAGGTGGAAAAGAATGGAAGGAATGTGGGAAAACATTCTGGGAATGTGGGAAAGGATCCAGGGAAGGGGTTGGAAAATGGAGGAAAGAGGGAAAAGATGCAGGAAAGGTGGGAAAGGATCCAGGGAAAATCCTGGAGGATGCAGGGAATGTGGTGAGGCATCCAGGGAAAGTGGGAGAGGATGCGGGAAAAGTGGGAAAGGATTTAGGGAATGTGGGAAAGGAGGGAGGGAACGGTTTGGAAAATTGAGGAAAGAGGGACAAGGATCCAGGGAATGTGGAAAAGATTCCGGGAATGTGGATGCAGGGAAAGGGTTGGAAAATGCAGGGAATGGGGGAAGGGATGTGAGAATTTGGGAAAGAGGCAGGGAATGGGTTGGAGAATGCAGGAAAGAGGGAAAAGGATTTAGGGAATGAGGGAAAGGATCCAGGGAAAAGGCTCTAAAGATCGGGCCATGGAAAAGGTGGGAAAGATGGACAAAAGAAAATCGTGGGAAAGGATGGAGGGAAAGGGGCTGGAAAATGCAGGAAAAGCAGGAAAATTATGAAGGAAAGAGGGGGGGGGAATGATCCAGGGAATGAGGGGATGGATTTTGGGAAAATGGGAGAGGAGGCAGAGGAGATCCCAGAGGATGGAGGAAAACCGGGAAAGGATGCAGAGAAGGGATTGGAAAATGCAGGAAAATTGGGAAAGGATTTAAAGAATGTGGGAAAGGATCCAGGGAAGTGCAGGAAGATGCAGGAAAAACAGGAAAAAGATCCAGGGAGAGCAGGAGAGGATTTTGGGAATGTTGGAAAGGATCCAGGGAAAGGAAAATTCTGGAGCATTCAGGGAATGTGGGAAAGGAGGAGGGAAGGCTGGTAAATCCAGGGAATGGGTTTAGGAATGTGGGAATGATTTAGGGATCCCTGTTTTTTTGAGCGCCTTTGGATCATCTCTGGAATTCCCAAAATCCGTGGGAATTCTTTCTCCATGTTCTTGAGCTCTTTGGATCATCCCCAGAATCTCCCAAAAATTCCAGATCCCCTGTTTTTGAGCCTTTGATGATAGCCAGATTCCCCAAAAATTTGAATTTCTCCGTGTTCTTGGAGCTCTTATACATCATCTCAGGGACTCCTAAAACTTGGGAATTCCCTCCTGAGTCTTGGAGCTCTTTGGAATCATCTCGAATTGCCAAAAATTTGGGAATTTTCTCTCTGTGTTTTTAAGTAACCCTTTTGGATCATCTCAGAATTCCCAAAAATCTGAGAAATTTTTCTCTGTGTTTTTGAGCCCCTTGGATCATCGCAGAATTCTCAGAAATTCAGGAAAAAAAATTCCCAAAATTTGGGAATTCTCTCCATGTTCTTGGAGCCCTTTGGATCATCTCAGGATTCCCAAAATTCAGAAATTTTCTCCCTGTTTTTGAGCCCTTTGGAACATCCCAGAATTCCAAAATTCAGGAATTTTCTTTGCGTTCTTGGAGCCCTTTGGATCATCCCAGAAATCCCAAAATTTGTGAATTTTCTCCATGCTTTTGGCAACCCTTTGGATTATCCTGGAGTTCTCAAAATTTCAAATTTTCTTCCCTGTTTTTTGAGCCCTTTGGATTATCCCAGAATTCCCAAAATTCCAGACTTTTCCCCCCATTTTTGAGCACTTTGGATCATCTCAGAATTCCCAAAATCTGGGAATTTTCTCCTTGTTCTTGGAGCCCGTTGAATCATCACAGAATTCCCAAAATTCAGGAATTTTCTCCATGTTTTTGCAGCCCTTTGGATCATCGCAGAATTCCCAAAATTCCAGAATTTTCTTTGAGTCCTTCGAGCCCTTTGGATCATCCCAGAAATCCCAAAATTTTTGAATTTTCTCAATTTTTTTGGGAACCCTTTGGATGATCCTGGAATTACCAAAATTCTGGAATTTTGTCTGTGTTTTTGGAGCCCTTTGGATCATCACAGAATTCTCAAAATCCTGGAAAAAAAAGTCCAAAAATTTGTGAATTTTCTCCATTTTTTTGGCAACCCTTTGGATCATCTCAGAATTCCCAAAATTCAGAAATTTTCTCCCTGTTTTTGCAGCCCTTGGGAACATCGCGGAATTGCCAAAATTCCAGAATTTTCTTTGCGTTCTTGGAGCCCTTTGGATGATCCCAGAAATCCCAAAATTTATCAATTTTCTCCATTTTTTTGGCAACCCTTTGGATGATCCTGGAATTCTACAAATTCCAAATTTTCTTCCCTGTTTTTTGAGCCATTTGGATCATCGCAGAATACTCAAAATTCAGGAAAAACATTCCCAAAATTCGGGAATTTTCTCCCTGCTTTTTGAGCCCTTGGGATCATCCCGGAATTCCCAAAATTTGGGAATTTTCTCCCTGCTTTTTGAGCCCTTGGGATCATCCTGGAATTCCCAAAATTCAGGAATTTTCTCCATGTTTCTGCAGCTCTCTGGGAACATTGTGAATTCCCAAAGATTCTAGAATTTTCTGCGTTCTTGGAGCCCTTTGGATCATCCCAGAAATCCAAAATTTGTGAATTTTTCTCCATTTTTTTGGCAACCCTTTGATCATCTCAGAATTCCCAAAATCTGGGAGTTTTCTCCGTGTTCTTGGAGCCCTTTGGATCATCCCAGAAATCCCAAAATTTGTGAATTTTTCTCCATTTTTGGCAACCCTTTGATCATCTCAGAATTCCCAAAATCTGGGAATTTTTCTCCTGTTCTTGGAGTCCCTTTGGATCATCTCAGAATTCCAAAATTCAGAAATTTTTCTCCCTGGTTTCGGAGCTCTCTCGATCATCACGAGATTCCCAAAAATTCAGGAATTTTCTCCATGTTTTTGCAGCCCTTGGGATCATCAGAGAATTTTTAAAAATTCAGGAAAAACATTCTCAAAATTGGGAATTTTCTCGCTTCTTGAGCCCTTTTGATCATCCTGAATTCCCAAAATCTGGGAATTTTCTCCCTAGTTCTTGGAGCCCTTTGGATCATCCCAGAATCTCCAAAATTCCAGATGCCTCCCCCTGTTTTTTGAGCCTTTTGGATGATCTCTAGAGATTCCCAAAATTCGGGGAATGTTCCAGCACCTGGGAGAGGGTGGAGGGAAGCGACCTCAGCACTCAGCCGAAATTCGGGGCGACTGGAACGTGGCCGGACACGAGACGATTCCCAGACATCCCAAATGGAGCTGCGCAGCCTGGAAAACCTCGGGATCGGCAGGATTCCGAACATTCCAGGATTTCTCCTGAGGCCAGGAGCAGGGAAAGCTGGCCACGACCTGGAAAAAAGCGGAGGGAACTCCATGGATTTTCTGGGAATCGGAGCTCCCGGGCGAGTTCCATGATCCAATATTTCCTTGGACACTCCCAAGGATCCTGGGATTTCATCTGGAAACTCCAGACCAGTTGAGAATTCCTCCTGAAAATTCCTTTTGGGATTTTTGGAGTGAGCTCTTTAGGACTTTTTTAATTTTTTTGTATGCATCCTCTGACTTTTTGTTTTTGTGTGTGCTTTTGGCCTTTCTGTTTGTTTTTGCTTTTTTGGCTTTTTTGGGTTTTTTCTGGGTTTTTTTATGGAATTTGGAGTTTTTTCTGGATTTGGGAGCTTTTTTGGGGGATTTGGGTTTTTGGGGATCACTGGGATACCTCAGGAATTTCCTTTCCCAAGATCCCTGAATCCAGGAATCCCTCTCCATTCCCAGCTCTCCCAGCCTGCATTGGATCCATCCCCATCCCCACTCCTCTCCAGGAAGGAATTTTGGGAATTCCCTGGGAATTCGAGGACTCCAGGAAGGGTCTCCTCTCTCTTCCATCCCCAAATTCCATGAAAAATCCCTCGATGGATCCTGAGTGTCCTGAATCCCAGATCCCGGAAGTCCATGGATTAGATCCATGGACCTTCAATCCCATCCCATTCCAATCCCAAATCCCAGGCTGCTCCAGGATTTCCTTGGACACTGCCAGGGATCCAGGGATCCCTGGGAATTCCAGCCCAGCTCCTCCCAGCCAGGAATTCCATCCCAAAATTCCGGGATGACGGTTGGGACCCCAGCTGCCATCTCACGGATTTTGAATATCCGAGCCGGATCCACGGGATCATCCAACTCCTGGCCCTGCTCATGAAGATTCCAAGAATTCCATCCCTTCCTGAATTCCTGGAGGTCTGCATGGCCCAGCTGGGAATTCCAGGAATTCTTCCACTGAATGGATGCATGGAAAAAAGAAAAGGCGAGAAACAGAATCAGCTGGAATTTCTTTGGGATTTTCTCACAGGAGCGGAGGAAAATTTTAGTTGGGATGGGAATTCCCTGTAGGAATTCTGGGAGGGATCTGGAAGGGAGGAAATTAGTGGAATCCCGGAATGATTTAGGGTAGGAAAAATCCACCCTGAAATCCCATTCTGTGGAACTCCATGATCCCGATTTCCCCGAGGCTCCTGGAATATTTTTGGGGGATGGAGCTGCCACATCCCGGGATTCCCTTCGTGGAATCCCCACGCTGATCTTGGGCTGGGATTGGCGGATTCCCCAGACTCGGAGGGCGTGTCTGGAATTCCCGGGAATTCCCGAATTTCCGGGATCCCACCTGGGTGGAGCAGAATTCGTGGCGATCCCGGTGTGTTGTGGGTCCCGGTGCCGAGGACTCCGGCCGCCCGTCACCCTCGGACACGGCTCCTAAACTGGGAGCGGGAAAAACCTGGGATGAGAATTCCCAGTGGAAAAACCTCGGGAAGAGAATTCGACGGATCCCATCCCTCTTTTCCAGCCCTTCTGCTGGGATGGAGGCGCCTTTTCCAGGTGGATTCCAAAGGATTTGGGATTGATCCGGAGAAATCCCGGTGGAGCAGGGCTGGGGAGGATCCACGTGGGAAAATATCCATGGAAAAATCCATCCCAAGGAATTCCAGGCGTGGAAAATGGGAATGGAAGCCCTGGGTGGATTCCATGGATTCCTGAAATTGGGTTGGGGAAAAGCTTTGGAATTAACTGGAATTCCTGGGTGGATCCCATCCATGGAATTCTGGAATTGTTTGGGTGGTAAAAAAGCTTTGGAAACATTGGAAACCTGGATGGATTCCTTGGAACCTTGGAATTGTTTGGGCTGGAAAATTGGAACAAATGTAATTCCTGGGTGGATTCCAGGGAATTAGAATCCTGGAATTGTCTGGGTTGGAAAAGTGTTTTGGAAAAATTGGAATCCTTGGACAGATTCTAGGGAATTCAGGAATCCTGGAATTGTTTGGTTTGGAAGAGCTCTTGGAGATGCCAGAATCCAACCATTCCCCAGATCCATGGGAATTTCAATCTCTCCTGGAATGGCTGGAAAACTTTTCCATGAGGGAATATTCCCAAAATCCAATGGAAATTCCCCATTTCCATTCCCATTCCCATTATTCACATTATACCTGTTATTCCCATTTTTCCCATTCTTCCCCTTCTTCCCAATCTCAGTTCCCATTCTCATATTTCCCACTCTTCCCATTATTCCCATTCCCCCCATTATTCCCATCTCCATCCCCATCCCCATTATTCCCACTATTCCCATTATTCCCAGTTCCCATCCCCATTCTCATTCCCATTATTCACATTATTTCCATTATTCCCATTTTCCCCATTCTTCCCACTCTTCCCATTCCCTTTCCCAGTTCCCATTCCCGTATTTCCCATTCTTCCCATTATTTTATTCCCACCCCTACTCCCATTCCCATTATTCCCATTATTCCCATTCCCATTCCAATTCCCATCCCCATTTCCACTATTCCCACTATTCCCACTATTCCCATTATTCCCATTCCCATTCCCATTCCCATTCCCAGTTCCCATTCTTCCCATTCTTCCCATTCTTCCCATTCTTCCCATTATTCCCCATTATTCCCATCCCTAATCCCATTCCCATTTCCATTCCCATTCCCATTCCCAGTTCCCATTCCCATTTTTCCCATTCTTCCCATTATTCCCATCTCTACTCCCATTCCCATTTCCATTCCCATCCCCACTATGCCCATCATTCCCATTATTCCCCATTATTCCCATTCCCACGCCCATTCCCATTTCCATTCCCATCCCCATTCTCATTATTCCAATTCCCAATATTCCCGTTATTCCCATCATTCCCATCATTCCCGTCATTCCCAATCCCGCTCACTTGGCCAGGGCCATCCCGTGTTTCTCCAGCTCCAGGTTCAGCTCCGAGAGCAGAATTCCCGCTTCCACCTTCACCTGCAGCTTCTCCTTGTCCACCTGGAAAACCGGGATCGGCCATTCCCGTGAGGAAAACTCTTCCCAAATCCAGGGAACAATTCCCATCCCAAACCTCATCCCAACCCTCGATCCGGCCCCCATTCCCAAACCCCTGGGATCTTTCCGAATTCCTCCCAGCTCCTAGGAGAAAAATTCCCACCTTTTCCCATGAGGATTTTCCCATGGAAGGAACATTTCCTTTCCTTAATTCCCGGTGATTTTCCGGGATCGTGCCGTTACCAGGATTTTTTCCGGGAATATCCCGGCTCTCACCTGCAGGATCCCGGTTGATTTTTCCCATGTGGATCATGAAATCCTCGGAGCAGGCGATGTCCGAGGGGGAGTGACCCCCCCACCACCTTCACCCGCTTCCCCCCGGCTGCCGGGCCAGCTCCAGGATCTCGCGGGAAAACACGCGGGAATGTCGGGAAAGCCAGCCAAAACACCGGGAACATCCCTAAAAACCACCCAAAACACTGGGAGCATCTGGAAAACCCGTCCAAAAAACACCGGGAATATTCTGAAAAACCCGTCCAAAAAACACCGGGAATATTCTGAAAAACCCGTCCTTAAACCATTGGGATTATCCCGAAAAAAACAATCCTAAACCACTGAGAATATCCCAAAAATCCCATCCAGGATCTATGGGGAAACACCAGGAATACCACAGGAAAACGCAATGGGAATATCCCGAAAAACTCATCAAAAACCGCTGGGAATCTCTGGGAAAACCCCATGGAAAGCCACCGGGATTGTCCCTGAAAACCAATCCCAAAACACAGGGAATGTCCCGAAAACCCCACCCAAAACCACTGGGAGCATCTGGAAAAACCCATCCAAGAAACACCGGGACTATCCCTAAAAACCCATCCTAAAAACACTGGGATTATCCCGAAAAACCAATTTTAAACCACTGAGGATATCCTGAAAAACCCATCCAGGATCTATGGAAAAACACTGGGAATCTCCTGAAAAACCCATCCAAAAACTCTGAGACTACCCCAAAAAAACCATCCAGGATCTGTGGGAAAACATCAGGAAAATCCCAGGACAACCCATCCAAAAATACTGGGAATATCCTAAAAGACACCCAAAACCACTGGGAGCATCTGGAAAACCCAGCTAAAAACACTGGGAATATCCCGAAAACCCATCCTGAAACACCAGGAATGGCCTGAAAATCTAATCAAAACCAGTAGGAGACATCCCAAAAATCCTGTCCAGGATTTTTCTAGAATATCCCCAAAAACACATCCAGAATACTGGGAATATCCTGGGAATCACACCAGGAATATTCCTAAAACCCATCCAAAAATACTGGGAATGTCCAAAAACCCCACCCAAAACCACGGGATTATCCCTGAAAACCCATCCTAAAACACTGAATATTCCCCTAAAAAATCCCAGAATCCAGGATCTATGGAAAAACACCAGGAATATTCTGGAAAAATCCGTCCAGGATCTATGGAGAAACACTGAAATATCCCAAAACCTGATCCAAAAATCACTGGGAATATCCTGAAAGAACAATCCCTTAAACCACTGAGAATATCCCGAAGAAATCCCATCCAGGATTTATGGGGGAAACACCAGGAATACCACAGGAAAATGCAGCGAGAGATATCCCGAAAAACTCATCCAAAACCACTGGGAATCTCTGGGAAAACCCCGTTGGAAAGTCACAAGGATTATCCTGAAAGAAACTAATCCCAAAACACCGGGAATGTCGAAAGCCCCACCCAGAAACCACTGGGAGCATCTGGAAAGAAACCCATCCAAGAAAGAAACTGGGAATATTCTGAAAAACCAATCCTAAAGAAACACTGAGATTATCCCTAAAAACCAATCCTAACCACTGAGAATATCCTGAAAGCCCATCCAGGATCTATGGAAAGAAACACTTGCGGAATCTCCTGAAAACCCATCAAAACTCTGAGAATACCCCAAAAACCATCCAGGATCTTGTGGGAAACATCAGGAAAATCCCAGGGACAACCCATCCAGAAAATACTGGAATATCCTCTAAAAAGACACCCCAAAACCACTGGGAGCATCTGGAAAAAACCCAGCCAAAACCACCGGGAATATCCCCGAAAAACCCATCCTGAAACACCAGGAATAGCCTGAAAATCTAATCCAAAACCAGTAGGAACACCCCCAAAAAATCCTGTCCAGGATTTTTCAGGAATATCTCAAAACACATCCAGATCATACTGGGAATATCCTGGAGAAACACCAGGAATATTCCTAAAACCCATCCAAAAACACTGGAATGTCCATCCCCACCCAAAACCACCGGGATTATCCCTGAAAACCGATTCTAAAACACTGGGAATATTCCCTAAAAAATCCCAGAATCCAGGATCTATGGAAACCACCAGGAATATTCCGAAAAACCCGTCCAGGATCTATGGAGAGATCACTGGAAATATCCCAAAACCTGATCCAAAATCACTGGGAATATCCCTGAAAGCCAATCCTAAACCACTGAGAATATCCCAAAATCCCATCCCAGGATCTATGGGGAAACACCAGGAATACCACAGGAAAACGAATGGGAATATTCAAAACTCATCAAAACAGCTGGGAATCTCTGGGAAAACCCTCATGGAAGCCACCGATTGTCCCTGAAACCAATCCCAAAAACACAGGGAATGTCCCAAAACCCCACCCAAAACCACTGGGAGCATCTGAAAACCCATCCAAGAAACACCAGGATTATCCCCAAAAACCCATCCAAAAACACTGAGATTATCCTAAAACCAATTTTAAACCACTGAGGATATCCTGAAACCCATCCAGGATCTATGGAAAACACTGAATCTCCTTAAAAACCCATCCAGAAACTCTGAGACTACTCCCAAAAACCTATCCAGGATCTGTGGAGAACATCAGGAAAATCCCAGAAAACCCATCCAAAAAATACTGGGAATATCCCTAAAGACACCCAAACCACTGGGAGCATCTGGAAAACCCAGCCAAAACACTGAATATCCCAAAACCCATCCTAAAAACACCAGGAATAGCCTGGAAATCTAATCCAAAACCGTAGGAACATCCTAAAAAACTCCGTCCAGGATTTTTCAGGAATATCCCCTAAAAATACATCCAGAAACACTGGGAATATCCTGGGAAAACACATCAGGAATATTCCTAAAACCCATCCAAAAACACTGGGAATGTCCAAAACTCCATCCAGACTCACCGGGGATTATCCCTGAAAACCAATCCTAAAACACTGAATATTCCCCTAAAAAACTCCTGGAATCCAGGATCCATGGAAACCACCGAAATCCTCCAAACCAATCCTGAAAATTCAAAAATCCATTTCTTGGATAATCCCATGAAATCCTCCCAGTCAGGATTTTTCCTCGGAATTCACCCCGGGAATTCCAGCAGGAGTCGGATCCACGGATCAGGCCATTCCAGATTTCCGGAGCAAAGGGAAGAAACTTTCATTTTTCCTGGACTACAGTTTTCCTCCCGAATTCGTGGGTACCTCCCCGATTTCTCCACGGAGCGGGCCGGAAGAAAAGCTCCGAGAGGATCCAGAGGGGCCGCCCAGTTCTGAATTTCCCCACTCCTGCTTGTCCCTGCACCTGGAAATGAGAGATCCGGGAGGGATGGGGTCGATCCCACGGATTGGGATGATCCCATGGGAATCCTGAGGGATGGGAGTCGATCCCAACGGATTGGGATGATCCCATGGAATCCTGAGCAGGATGGAGCTGAGTCCAACGGGATTGGGATCATCCCATGGGATCTGGTCTGAGCTGATCCCAACGATTGATCATCCTGAATCCTGAGGGATGGAGTCGATCCCAATGGGATTGGGATCATTCCATGGAATCCTGAGCGGGATGGGGTCAATCCCAATGGGATTTGGATGATCCCATGGGAATCCTGAGGGGATGGAGTTGATCCCAATGGGATTGGGATCATCCCATGGGATCTGGTCTGGAGCTGATCCCAACAGGATTGGGATGATCCCATGGGAATCCTGAGGGGATGGAGCCGATCCCAATGGGATTGGAACATTCCATGGGAATCTGATGATGGGGTCAATCCAAATGGGATTGGATCATCCCTGATCTGGTCTGAGCTGATCCCCTAACAGGATTGGGATGATCCCATGGGAATCCTGAGGGATGGAGCTGAGCCCAACGGGATTGGGATCATTCCATGGGAATCCCTGAGGGGATGGAGTTGATCCCTACGGGATTGGATCATCCCAGGATCTCGACCTGTTTGCCGATCCCAACGGGATTGAGACGCATTCCCATGGATCTGTGGTTCGAGCTGATCCACAACGGGATTGGGACTATCCCGCGGGAATCCTGAGGGATGGGATCCGATCCCAATGGGACTGGAATGATCCTCCGAACTCCTGAGGGATTGGAGCTGGATCCCCAATGGGATTGGGATGATCCCAAGGGGAAACTCCTGGAGGAGATGAGCTGATCCCAACGGGATTGGGACGATCCCATGTCCTGAGGGGACAGGTACTGATCCCAATGGGACGGGGGAGCATCCCGTGATCTGGTCTGAGCGGATCCCAATGTGGGATCGGGATAATCCCGTGGGATCTGGTTCGGGAGCGGATCCCCAATGGGATTGGGATGATCCA